>MPGH01000101.1:0-80656 GCA_001937105.1 Colletotrichum chlorophyti | reverse complement strand
TTTTGGCTGCGGTATAAAGCTCATTCAAGTTTCGGTGTTGAAGTCGCTGGAGTTGCTTCCATCCTTGACCGTTCAGAGGATGGAGCGGTCAGCAATCAATTCAGCGAATCTCTAGCCGATGCATTGTCTCCCTGCTGAACCTCAGAAGATTTGACCATTTGTTATTTATTGAAGTTAGTATGATGCTTGACGCATGTTACCCTCCGCTCCCTCTCAGACAGCCAACTATGCTGCTGGAGAAAAACAAGGAGAAAAAGGAATTGAGCTGCCACTGCCATATTGTTGCTGTCGTTTGTCTACAGTTCGCTGGTTGTTCCACTTGGCAATAACTGCCCCGAGGTCTCGACCATCGCCTGCCGCGAACGAAACGCTGGTAGGCGCATTCCAGTCCAGTAGACATAAGGCCGCTCGGGAAAAGGGTCTCACTTTCTGGCGGGAGCAAAATGGCTGTTTGAGTTCCTATTCATCGGGTGGCTGGCTTTTTGCGGCCTTTACCGCCGTTGACTTGCAAATTTATTCAATAGCAGTCGGGTAACGAATGCTTACCAGATCTGCCTGACTCGCCACAGGGTGAATTTGCAGTTGCCCTGTCAAAGACACCATTTTCAGAAGGATTGGACTCGGTAATATGCTCTTGTCAACATGGCCAACCACTTTTGTCGCCTTTCCTCCTCCGGCCCGCTTTCGTACATAAGCGCTTACTGGCTCACCAAAAGCTTGATTAGCAGCACACGGCGTCCTTACTGCTGACTACTTCAGTAGAGGAGAGACGAGCCAACCATGAACTAGAATGACACGACAGCAACTTATGTCCAAAGCGATACAACAGATATGTTTGACCTGGTGACCTGTTCCACTAGTCGAAATCCTACCGGGAAGGCGTTGCGTTGATCCTTAAGCGTATATAGCTAGTCAGCCGTTGAGGAACAGGAGCCAAATAAACCCATAACGAGCTTGCAGCGCTAGCCGGATGCAAGGGTATAAACCGGCAGCGAAAGCTCCATCGAAATGGAGCCAAGATAGCCTGCTTAAGAACCCATGTCAATGTCGCAACCGACCAGTACAACGTACATCTATAACACTCAACCTGCCAGTAACATGCAGGGATCACAAGTGAGAAGCTGAGAGCTGCCTAGCCGAGTTGGTATTTGTTGCAGGCCAGCCCTGCCTGAAGCGAGCGAAAGGAGCTCTGCTCGTCTTAAAGGATTTCGCTCCTCTAAATTCCCAGCCACACATCGACGCACACAAAACGGCAATACACCGACGTCTCCCAACCCGTGGATTGTGGTGAAGCAGGTCCCAAATTCACATCAGGGGCCAACTTGGGGACTTGGTATTGGAGTGTCAAGGCCCGCCCCCCAACTAACTGGCAACATGTCGCTCAACAGCGATCCCGAGTTGCTCGTAGCCGTTGTCGCCTTGGTCATCTCTGTATTCGCTTTTGTCATAGCGATATTTCAAGCACTTCAACAGTACTACGCATCAGCAACTGGCTATGCGTCTTGCAAGTACAAAGTCATCGGGCCTTGGTTCCAATTCACCCGTCGGCGCTTCAAATGGACCGAGTTCCGCTTCGAAGTCGAATTTCAGGTGCCCATCATTTTCGTCTCCTCCCCAAAGAACCCCCGGGGGCCCCAAGGGGATCACGATCAGGCCGAAATCACCTACCTGGTCGGCACCACCAAGAGCTACGAAAAGACCTTTACCTGGAAGCAAGAGACGTTCAACGAGGTTGACAGCCGCAACAAGGCAGGGAAAACACGAGAAGCCATCCATACAGCGGACAATGAGGTCGCCAACTGGATGAGCTTGCTGATGGCTATTCAGCGTATGGAAAAAGACTCTCGAACGTGGCAAGACGACGTCTATCTTGGCCACAACCCCCACAGGGAGGACCACACTTACTGCCACCCCAACCCTGCCAACCAGACACCGCACACTCTCACAGTTGGTCTGCAAAGAAAGAAGAGGTCTTGGGATAGCATGCCCGACAACATGAAGAAGCCTTACGCAACGACAACAATTTCCCATCTTATCGAGATCGCGGCGATGTTGGGAATCTATTGGAAGGAGTTTAATCTTAATGAGGACCGTTATCGTGCGCAGGGCAATGGCTTCAGCATCGCGGGATATGATGTCGATGACTTGGGAATAGTCTTCACCTTCCAAAAAACGGGCCCAACTTGGTTCGAGGACAACCGCGTCGTTCCTCACAACAGCGTTAAAGAACTTTCCTTCGGCTACTGCCCGACAATCTTCCGCCAATTCCAGCAGAGCAACAAGATATACTACAAATATACCGAAGAACCCAAAGACATCCGAACCCTTCAACTCGGGAGCATGTCTGCCATTGCCGAGACCTTGGTCGTCATTGGTTGTAACACGAACACCGTCAACTACTTCCGCCGGTCGACCCCAGAAACACGGCATGGTCATCTTTTCCCCAGTAGGTCTCCCGGCTGACGTCGAAGATTTAAGTTTCCTAACAGACAAAAGTTGCGTTCGAGCTCCTGGGCATGCTCGGCATCATTATCCAGGTCCCCGGTACATATTTTCGCATGCTTCCTAACCCAACCATTTGGCCTTGGGACAGGAAAGCTTTCTCGTTGCGCACTTTACTGAACGAATACTCGCACGCCTTCCGGGAGGCACCGGCCTCCGAGCTCCTGCTGCGTGTGGCGCCCGGTTCCCGTACCGACGAGATTCTCAAGATGGCGAGCGACATAGAGGACAAGTTTGATGATCTTCAGTCACAGAACGGGGAGCAGATGACTCCAGAGCTGACGGCCGACACCGAGGAGAAATTCTACTCCAGCAAGCTCATCAGCGGCCTCCGCGGAGCCATTGAAAACTGCGACGATTACCTGAAGAAGGAAGAGTACACTGGCCTCATTCAGAGCGTGCTGCGCGTTCATTTGCAGGAGGTCCTGGGAATTCTCAACGACGGTGACGAAGAGCTCAGCACCACTGCGGCTGCTGCTGAGGCTTACAAGTCTAACGGGGACCGCAAGAGAGATTTAGAAGTTCCCGGTCTTTCGGCTATCGCGAAGATGGGAGAGGAGAAAGAAGAGTTGCCAAAGGGCAAATCGCTCTTGCAGACGTTGGACGCGGCCTCGTCTAGCGAGAGGCATAGTGTCTTGGTGGATATCTACGTGGGCCCCGTACGGAAGCGTGTCATCGAGCGGGTGTGTCGTCAGCTTCGGAATGACAGAGCCCGTAAGGAGGTCAGACAACGCGGGGCCAGATCGATTGCCTCGGAGGCCTCGACGGAGCTTGCGATTCAACACCAGGAGCAACAGATCAACAACGTGTGGTGCACGCTTGTTTTTAGGATGATTTGTTGGTTGCTGTTGCATGACTTCCACGAGAAAGACATCCAAATAGACAAGAGTGAGGTGTATGGTAGCCGCCTGCCCGTTTATATCACATGAGCGCACTCGGCCAATGAAGGTATGGGTTATGAAGGAATGACACATCAGCAGCGCGGGTCAGACCATGATACCGTTGATTTTATAGAATTCATTCGCGTTGAAGCTTACTATTTGTAGAAAGGGTGCATGCATTTTCAAAGTCACGACAGTTATTGCCAGAATTTCCAACGTGTTTTTTGGTGGTATCCATGCTGATATTTGAAGATGCTATCTACAGAACTTGGTACAAACATCTACGCCTTTCATCGCTCATTGTAGTCCGTTTCATCATTCATCATGCCGAGGTGGCGCCGTTCTCACGCTTCTTCAACTCCTCACGCACCGCTGGCAAGATGTAGCGACCGTAGTCAACAGCGTCGTTAAAGTTGTCGTAACCACGGATGGAGATGAGCTCCGCACCAAGATCGACGTAGTCCAGAATGGAGTCGTTGATGGTCTTGGGAGAGCCGACCAGCGCCGTCGACGCTCCACGAGCGTTGGTCGCTGTGACGGTGGGGTACCACAAGGCGCGGTCCTGGACCTCGCCCTTCTTGGCGATGTCGAGCAGACGCTGGGACCCGACGTTCTGGGGCTCCGGGCCGTTCTGGCCGGGCTTGCCCTGGCCTGCGGAGATGTTGCCCTTGAGGGCGTCCAGTGTACGGTGAGCCTTGGCCCAGGCGAGCTCGTCCGTCTCGGCGAGGATGGGACGGAAGGTGACCCAGATGCGGGGCCGGTCCTTGCGGCCGGCCTTCTCGGCCTCGGCGTAAATGCGGTCGATCTGCTCCTTTGTCTCCTTCAGGGGTTCACCCCAGAGACCGAAAATGTCGGCAAGCGAGCCACCGATGCGGTAGGCCTCGTCGGAGGATCCGCCGACGGAGACGGGGATGGTGCCCTTGGTCGGGCGGACCTTATTGGAGAAGTTTTTGAAGGTGAAGTACTTGCTCTCCCAGTCGAAAGGCTCTGGTGACTCCCACGCGCGGCGGAGAATCTTGATGTAGTCCTCGAGACGGCCGTAACGCTCGTCTTTAGAGAGGAAGTCACCCTCCTTGGCCTGCTCGGCGTCACTGCCGCCGGCGATGAAGTGCACGACGACACGGCCCTTGGAAAGCTGGTCCAGAGTCGCCAGAGCCTTGGCGGCCACAGTAGGGTAAAGGGTGTTTGGCCTCAGGGCGATGATAACACTGACGTTCTTGGTCACGGCAGCAATGGTAGCGCCGATGGTGAAAGGGTCAAATGAGTCGGAACCGTAGGGGACGAGGGTGTAGTTGAAGCCATAGTCGTCCAGGTTCCTGGCGTAACGGACTAGGAACTCGGGGTCGACGCCGGCGCCCGGGATCGGGTTGATCTCCGTTGAGGCGTTGGGGAAAGTCACGCTGATGAACTCGGTAGGCATTTTGAATTTTTGTCTGTGATGTGTGGTGTCTCGCATCAACATAACCGAGTCGCATTGCCGATGAATTATGCGGCGGCCTATATACATCAGCGTCGGATATGACGACAACTGCAAGTGAATCACGCCTTACGACCCTGAGCCGATTTCGGCAAGGGTTTCCCCAGCGGATGCCACCAGAACCCCATCTTTATCCATACAATTCGATCGTTTTAGGCATACGTCGATGATCTCGTCATTTCAGGAGTCGAGAGCCTCATGAAGAATCAGCCCGTCGTGGCGCGAGATCCGGTGGTGGTCGGGAACGTCGCGACCGTTGCGCGGGCGCTGCGCCGACGGATGCGGACGTGGATGGCCCAGATGGGGTGGGCCAGCGCAACTCCATCAAACGCTTGTCACATCTTGGTAACTTTCTCGCTGGCAAGTTGCAACATCCCCTTCCCCCCCTCCAAGCGCGATAACAACTTTTGAAACTGCCGAGTGCACCTATCAGCTTCGTGTTTACCCCGCTTCACAACAAAGACGCCATCGTCAGCTCGGTTTCCACACATCCACATCTCTGGGGCCCAATGTCGGACGTGCCCGCAAAGAGGTCTCCAGGCGCTTACATTGGCTCATTCGAGTGGCACGTTTCTTCTGAGTAGAACCCCGTCGTGCCATTTACTTACAAATCAAAATTTTTAGGGATGTGAGGTAGGTTGAGTGTCTTGGTTTGCTAGGAGGGGCCGTCTCACGGATACACTGCCCGCCTGCTCCTTCGCGGCCTACCAACACTACAAACGAGCAAAAATACCTCATTTGTGATGGTTTATCAAGGTGTCCGAGTCATTTGACGGCGATGTCGTGCTTTTCGAGTCCCAAAATGGGATGATCAGTGACAAAGACGAGAGGAGACAAACATATCTCACACGCAGGAACGCAATGGCAAAACTCAACTATCTTTTGCCGTTTGAATCGCTTCCGCATTATTAAGACATACCTTCTGATCATATATCATGGGTTACAGTCTTTTGATGTGCGCAGTGCAAAAGGACCGGGAATAACAACAACAACTAACCAGGAATTTCAAGATGGATTCGTTTTGGCTTGGTGCAGCTTGAAATAAAACAGCCGGTTTGAATCACATAGAAGAGGGAAAGGCTTGATGTCAACCCTAGACATATATTGTCACTGAGAACGGTGCAAATCTTCACTCAGTACGTGACGGAATAGAACCGGTATTCGAGTCATCTCTATAGAGTGCCATAAGAACCGCTTGCAAATTGAATGAATTCAAGAGCGCTTTTGAGAGTTTGGCTCGCAGAGTTTCGCAAGCCTTCCCACTTGAGAAATCGAAAGATTTAGCTGAAGCATTCGATTCTGAAAGGGGGAAAGGCTTTATTATCACTACCTAACAAATAGTCAACTGTCTGTATATGTCGAGAAAGGCGAGAAAGTCCCAGCCACAAGAACCTGCTTTGCATACAATTCTATGCTTATCCTGAATTATATTTGGCTGCTTCATGGGAAAATGACCCAGTATATTAAAATTTCATGTCTTCCTCGAACCTTACACGTTAGCTTCGCGACCACAGAACCATTTGTGATGGTCAACTTTTATGGTACACTGTTATAGTAAACTTGAAAAAAGGTATTGACGGTGGACATGAGTTCGCTCAAACCCCAGTTAGTCAGGGATTGGTTGGCGGCACAATAATGACACCAAACACTGTGTCTATTTTAATGGGTTCTTATGACCCTTGAAGTATATCAGTAAAGGATGCTTTGATTGACATATCCAGCAGCTCTGCAGTTGCGGCGGTACCAAACCGACAGAACTTCTTGTTTTGGGATTAGATGTAGATGGATTTTTTTTTTTTTTGCAGAGGCAGGTCCTGTTGGCTTCTGGATATCTGGACGCAACAGGCATTTTGGCATACAAAAAGTGGCAATGGTTAGAATTTATCATTTCAGGTGTAGATGGCGAGACTGTGTAAACCGGCGCCTTACTTCTGCTTCAAAAAACGCTCTCTTCAACTTTTGCACCAGCTCTATTGTGTTGATATCACAGAGTGAATGCAGCTATATCGCGTACTTTGACGTAATAACCGTATGATTGATTGACTGTTTATGGAATGTAGACGGAAAGAATCCCAGGCCTGGCTGAAGTGGTGAAAGTCGCGAGCAAACAGAAGGAGGCCCAGCACGTGGCCGACCGCCACAGATCCCCACACCACTTGCCACAGCCAGGCTCGACGTGTTATTCCGAAAACTGTATTTTAGGTTGCATTCCGTATCTTTTGACTGCTCTCACTACTGACATCCTATAAATCAATTATCGAAAGTAGCATTGACAACTACAAGAGTGGTGTACCTAAGCTTCTCGTACTGACTTCCGTGGGGGCAGGTTTAGCTGTTCCAGAACTCTTATCGTTATATAACACAGTCACCTAGGCTTCGCTAGCCTTTAGAGAGTCATCAGTGAGAAAAGACTGCAGAGCAAGACCTTCAAATCGCGCGAGAACTGTGGAACAACTGCTCTGCTAAGAATAGCTTTCAGCTCTACATAGTCTTCATCTCGAGGGTTGTTTTCGCCAGCATGATGTGCCAGGTGGTCCAAGTGCTCAGATGATGGAGCGGTATTCTAGTCAGGCGCCTTAAAATGCGCCTTTACCGGAGTGAAACTCAATATAGTTGGGGCCAAATAGACAATGACTTGACATTGTCCAAAGACGGCTGCGCCGAACTGGTGCGCCTCAAATCCGTATCGCTGCTGCTGCTATCGGCTGATCGGAACATTCTAAAGAACTGAGCAGAGACAGTTCAGATTCAAAGTGTTGTGTTCTGTCCTATATTCAATAGAAAGAATATACAGAACGAGAGTAAATCACAGGACGCGGATACTTTGTCAACCTTCTCATCACTACTCGTTAGTTTAGTTTCTGGTGTACGACGTACCTTACGTACCCTTAGTGGTTCGAGGTCTACTTGGAATTCGGCAACACGTGCACTTCCACCCTCAAACAAGTTACGTGGATGCCACGAAGCGTGTTACTTAATTTACTCGCATTAAGTGGGAGCTCATTACAACCAGGGGGCAATTGGCGGAGTCCGATGTTGTGCGTTTTGCTAATCAGTTGCCCAATGCGGAAGGTCGGAGCCGAGGTTGAAGTTCACGTGGAAATGGAAGTTCCCTGGAAACTCCGTCGCTTGATTTCCAAAAGCATCAGAGCTCCCACCAACAATCCCATCCACCCTTTCAGACGTTCGTATTCTTGCATCCGAACCTTTTCACACATCGTAGATCTCACCATTCTTGATATTGTTCGGATCGAACCATGGCCGGCGCTGCAGCCCGAACCCACAAATCGTGTGATGCCTGCAAGTCTCGGAAAGTCCGGTGTCCTGGTATGTATAGCTGAAAAAGCAATAGCTCTGATTCCTCACAATTCACTTCTTGGGTAGCTTGGGATAGCTCGGCTTACAACTCTAAAGGGACTGGGAAGCCGGGTCCTTGTGCTCACTGCGTCGTACGTAATCAAATTTGCCTCGATCATCTCCTTGTTTCCCTCTAACGCGATGAGGAAGCGTCGTAAAACGGATTGCCGGTTCAGCGTGAAAAAGTTAGCACACAGGCAGAATGGTAAGTACTATTTTCACTTCTTCAGGCATAATTCGAGAACATGATGCGGGAAAGAGCCTCCTTCGCGATGACAAGGCTTTAACCAGAGAATGTAACTTTGTCACACGGCTGACTTCACCCAGTCGCAAAACAGCTTCTGCCGAGCGCCTACTCCCCTCCAACTCAAAGGCCCACCGAGCTTCCAAATGCGAAGGCTGTCTTGGACTTATCAACTACGGACTGTGACAGCAAGCCCGAGCCGACCCCAGAGCTTGCCCCGCCCAGGTCTCCTGCACACCGCATCCAGGAACTTCACGTCGACCGTGTCCTGGCCCGGGCGCAGGATTCCAGAGCATCAACAGGCAAGGCGGTTGATGAATTTATATTTGTACCTGTAACGGACCTTTTCTTTCACCGTTGTAGGCCAAGCTGACATGATCATAGGGAAATGGTCTTGTTGGTAATAGCACGGCAACCGCTTAATAATGAGTCTTGGAGATATTGACACTTTAAGGTTGCGCGAACACTCTCACGTTTTTCTCCGACAGCAGGCTTCTCTCCTTATCAACACGTCTCCGAAATAACAAAGTCAATGAGCTCGTCGGACGAATTGCGGTGGTGATCAATGGACGTTTGGGGCATGGTGAAACAACAACAAACACCACTCGCAAGACACGGCAGCTGAAATCAGTGATAAACCCAAGAACTGCCGCTACATACATCAAAGGTTCGTTTCTCAGAGACCCCATAGAATTTGCCAGCTTTTGGCTAAGCGAACGTAGTTTACTTCGATCGTGTACAACCCGTTTTCCCATTTTTGGACAGAGTGCTGTTTGAGACGACCGTTGCAAGTCCAGAGTTTCCCAGTCTCCTTGACCGCAGCAAACCATGGTCTTGTCTATACCACACAATTCTTGCCCTAGGCTGCCAGTACGCTGGCGGCGGCACCTTCGAGCCCGGCAAAGGAGAGTCTTGGCAATACTTCGCCGTGAGCCTGGGTAGTTTGTCCGACCTGCTACTGCTGCCCGACTCTCTCGTTACCCTTCAAGCACTCACCGCAATGTCGGTATACAGTTTGTGTCTGTGCGGGCTGGCTGTAGAACCTGTCATCCTTTCCGAAGCGGCAAGGCGGGCCCAGATGATGTGTAGCAACAACTTCACCGGACCTACAGCCCAAGCCTACCACAAAGCTTTCTGGACCCTGTACGCCATAGAGAAGATCACCTGTTTTCACATGGGTAAGAATTCTGTAAGTCCAATTTCCGCAGCAAGTACAGCTCTCATCATTGCGAGCGCTGATGCGGATGTTTGAAGAGTTTTGTCGATAGCGACATTTGCTGCTCAATACCTATTGTCCCCGAAGCAGCTGTGGGAGACTTCAACTGGTTTTTACATCTTGTGCGCTTCGGTCGTCTTTTGTCGCGAGCCTATACATCCCTTTTTTCGGCGGGTGTGTCGGGAAACTCCAACTCATACTACCTAGATGTGATCGACCAGTTGAATCAAGAGCTGGAGCAGTGGCGATCGTCCCTGCCGGACACTGGCTTCAGACCAGGTGGACTCATCCGACCACAGACCGTTGCCGGCTCTTTGCCGAGGCTGTTGACGTTGACGATCCACTACCTTTATAACAGCCTGTCACTCACGCTGTCACGGGCGACTCTCGCCTATCTACCCGCTTCGGGTAGTCCAACAACGCAGTCGCAGAAGGCTACCAGCATATCTGCCATATTAGCCGCTTCTCGTTCCATCCTAGAGCTGACATCGATGATCGAAGTTGAGCCATACACAGTGATATGGTGAGTGACAACCCTTCCTCAACCCTAGCCTAACTATATAACCTGCAAATTTGCCAACCCAAGCCATTTAGGATCATTGCTGCCATCCCAATCTCTGGGCTTTTCGTGTTGTTTGACATCGTAATTCACGAACCCCGCCACCAAGATACGGCGTCGAACCTAGCGCTGCTTGACATGGCCGCAGGCCACTTCAGTCGGATCGAATATGCTAGCGGCGGCACGGTTCCCGGATCGCTCATCTCAGAGTTTGCAAAGATTGCTCGGGATTACGTGAACGAGTTGCAACAGCCGAAAAAGGAGCTTCATAGGGTTGTGCAACCATCAGCTACTGCGCCGGAAGTTGTGTTGCAACAAACTTCACTAGCATTTGGTGGCCATGAGGCTTATAAAGCTGCCGAATCCGCGACGATGACCATAGGCATGTCCGATGTGAGTTCTGCTAGCGCTGACCAGAAAGAGATCACCGAAATAACAATTTTTTTTGAAGGTCATGTCTACAGGTCCCCTGATGCCCATTTCCACGGCATCTGAATTAGCCGACTTTTCGTTTGACACCGGCTTAGATCAGGCATTGCCGGGCGCGCTTATGGGAACTGATGTCATGGGAATCTTCAACTACTTCTTGCCGGATCTTGACCCCATGTTTTATCAAGGCCCTGCGCAGGACTACGATATTCTTCGGGGGGGAGGCTCAATCGACCCAGAAAAACAACAGCGGGACGTAACAGCAAGCTGCGGCCCCACGTCCCCTGAAGCACGTGTACAGTATTCTTGACATATGCTATAGCTGTTAATGAACCAACGCTATTGCCAGGCTCGATGCTTCAATGATCTGAATGGTGCAATTTTTCAAAACTGGCGCATCGCCTAGAGATCGGCGGACATTTTCGGACTAACGTTAGCCAAGGGTAGGCTGGTTTGTAAATCAGGTTTATCCTCTCCGCCCCCCACTAAACCTTACCCGCCTACCGATGCCTGGCCAGACAGTGCTTCAAAACTCGTTCGAACCCACCACAGACACGGTAAACCCTGTTCTAAGCGCAGATGTGCTGCAGGATTGGTTCAGAATCTGGCAAAATCTGCCCAGCCCATCTTTTGTTGAGGGAAACCAGGCGCGAGGCCAGTAAGTCATACTAATGACATAAGCCCCGGGCTTCCGGGTTCCGCACCGGTCCGCAACAGGGATCTGCTGGGCATCGGATTGTCGAAACCGGCCTAGCGTCTCCACTGTACCCGCCCTTCCGGCCTAAATCCCTGTCGTTGATGTCCGCATACAACACTTAAAGCCAGTCTGGCTCCGCCTGGGGAGCTGCTATGCGATGAACGTAGAGGCTCTCACTAGCTCGTCCAAAGCATCATCGGGCTGCAACACGCGCTTAGTATATAAATGGCTTCCCCAAGCCCAGCATCACGAGCAAGCACGCCAGCATCTGGCAAGCCAGTGAACGTCCTGGCCTGTGTCTTCTGCCACCAGCGCAAGATCAAGTGTGACCGCCAATTCCCCTGTGCGAATTGTATAAAGGTTGGTCATCCTGCAGCCGATGCCCCCGGACACGGTACGAGCTGATTGGACACGTGCAGGCCGACCAAACCTGCACTCCCTCGACACGAGCGCCTCCGGGCGCGGGACGAAGGCGGGTGGTGAGGGACTTGCTGGATAGGCTCAACCAGTGCGAAGCATTGCTGAAACAGGTAGCACCACCACGTGACGCGGGAGGACGTCCTCTCCCCAACAGGGCACCTCCAGGCCCATCGCGTGACGCGGCGGCGGAAAGTCCTTCGGCATCGTACGTGAGCTATGAAGAAGCTCGAAAACTACCCAGCCAGAGACCGCACGGAAGGATTGTTGTGGAAGATGGCCGCACAACGTTTGTTGAGAATACACTTCTTTCAAACGTTCTCGATCATGTAAGTCTGGGATTTCATCCCTCTCCACATAGTCCGGTTGTCTTACCATGAGTGATTCAGCTGCAGTTCACAAAGGTAACCCTTGAAGAAAATCTCTTCGACAGTGAGTCGTCGTCCGGATACGCCAGCCCCTCCGACGGCCATGACGAGACTCACCAGAAGTCCATGGATTTTGACCTACTAGCGTTGGGCCCTGTCGAGGTCCTTCGCTTGTGGCAGATATTCCTGGAAAGAGTCAACCCAATGACAAAGATCATCCACGTCCCGACCCTAGAGCCTCTAGTCTTTGAAGCTGCAACTGATCGCTTCAACGTCAGTCCCGAGCTCGGAGCTTTGCTGTGTTCTATCAACGTGGTCGCCATCTTGGCTCTCTCGGAGCACGAGTCAATCCGGATCCTGAGCGTGGAGAAGGATCAAGCACTTCGAAAGTCAGCATACGCCTTAAAGAAAGCGCTTATGAAAGTGGACTTTCTGCGCAGATACAACACCACCACCCTGCAGTGCTTAGTCCTATATCTGGTATGTGTTGAACTCAAGAAGAGGTAGAATATCCACTGAACTTTAATAGGTGTCTCTGCAAGGTCAATTCGATCGACATGCGGCATGGGTCCTGACCGGGATGCTGGTAAGGGTGGCGCAAAGAATGGGGTTGCACCGTGACGGCGAATATCTCGGGCTTCAGCCTTTTGAAACCGAGATGCGCCGGCGGATATGGTGGCAGATCATCATGTTGGAAACGAAATATGCCATACTTGCCGGTTTCGCAGACACCTTATTGCCTTGGAACTGGGATACGAAGCTACCCAGCAACGTCAACGACGCCGATCTTCTCCCTGGATCCTCGGAGCCTATCAGGTCCCGAGAGGGTGCCACCGAGATGGCCTTCTGCTTGATTCTATACGAATCGCGGCAGTTTTTCTTGGAAAATCCGATGCCCGAATTCGAGGCGGTTGTGCTTGGTGCAGCTGCCGCCGAAGGCTCGAAAAAGTCATCGGAGCAGCTCGAAAAATACCGTATAATTGTCAATGACATGGAAGAGAGACTCAGAGAGGCCGAAAAGAGATACTGCAACCCTTCTGCTGGTGGCATTCATTTGGTGGCAAGCAGAGTCAGGATTTTGTTAGCTCAGAGGATACGCGACATGATGGCGCATGCTCGAGAGCCTGGGGATGAGAACCTCGACGGCTTAGGAAGCCAGCAGTCGTATTTCAGAGCCTGGATTATACATTTCGAAAGCGACATCAACTGGTATGATACCATTGATAAGAGGTTCATCTGGTATCTCAAGCTTCACTTCCAGGCAGATGCTTTCTCCGTCTTCATCGAAATGCTCCAATGGCAACCGGTTGGAACTCTAGTCGACAGGGCGTGGAAAACCATCGACCGCGTCTATCATTACCACTCGGAATTCTACGACATGGGCAAGAGGGAAAACGTGCAGCGGGCAGAAAGTCTGCTCTCCGGATGGGAGCGCCGTGAGTTGGCGTTCGCCAATCTCGGGCTGTCTTGCGAGGTTCCCTTGCTGGTCTTGAAGCTGAGGAACTGCGGGCATCTGAGACCGAACAAGGAACGCTCACCGGTTGAGCAATGGCCTGCTACCGCACCAGATACTGCTCTTTTTCCAGGTCTCAATACAGCAGGATTTGGGGGATTTGACGGAGCCATCTTACCAGACGCCAGCGGAACCGCTTTTGGTCTATAGGGTGAACCGGCAGGTGAGAATCACACATTATAAAAAAAAGAAAAAAAAAGAAAAAGAAAAACATACTTTGGCGCTTTAGAAGGCCTTGGCCATGCTCAATGAAATGTACCTCATACCACTAGCCTTACTAGACATTCAGAGTATAGTCAAGGAGCATACAATACTGAACTGCTTAGTTTGAACAAAAAGTCGGTTCTACTGTTCAGAGTTGCCCCTGACTCGTCATTGGTGCCAGGGCACCTTGACTGTTTAACATCTCCTTTTTTGATGATTAGCTACCTACCTACCTTGATTTCAATCGGACGGCTGAATCGAAGTACGCTGTTGATTGCTTCTAGTCTCATAGACCAGAGGCCTGCTATTGGACCCGTGACCTCATGTCGTTAATAAGGTAAAGTTTAAGTCGTACATAAACATGACCAAGAACTAAACCTCGTTTTCATCAAAAAAGTTCATAGGTACAGGTGGGACAGTATTTCCAGAGCTCCGGCCCTCAGAATCATGTCAAAATCTACTGCTCCATGATGCTTCATAATTTTACCTGTCAAAGTCCATCCAAGCGTAACGAGGCTCGCAGCTAAGCGACTGTCTTACACTTATAAGACAGTAACAACCCTATTACTTTATGCCCCGGTTACAACCACTCGATGTTAATTCTCAACTTGATATTCTGTTAGGAGACCTTCCCTGCTTGGGGGGGTTTGGGGAAAGCTGTCACGCCATTTTGCATTCATCTCGTTGACGCTGAATACAAGTTAAATTACTAACTAGAAACCCTTGACCTGAGGATCACAGCGTCATCTTCCACTTTCTCTGTTCCCTAGTACGTGCCACGGCATGCGTCACTAGTTCCCCATCCGTGACCTCCTTCGGGCCTTGCGTCACGCTATGAAGAATATCCAGTAGGAATATCAAGGCCTGAAACCGAGGTTTGAAGAACAAGACCATTGAAATGTTGGCGGCAGAAAAGAAGGAAGATGATTATGTCCATGTTTGATATCTTAAACAATGTTAACGACGGCGCAAGAGCCGAAGCCCTCCTGGCCGCCCTTAAGGTCCTGACGGAATTGCATGACGACGTTTTGGCCCTTCTTGTCAGGCACAACAATGGGAATTTCATGATCACCACGGGGGAAGGAGTTGGGCACGCCGCCGTTCAAGCCACCGAGCTGCTTGGTGATTGTGCCCGGAGTGCTGAAGTCGGTGCCCTTCCCGCTGTAGTCGAAGCTGACCTTGTGCGGGCCGGCACCGTCGCCATTGTCGACGCGCCAGGTGACGGTGAAAGGCTTGCCAGCGGGGAGGTCGGCGACGGCCTTGCCGCCGACGGTGACGCCGTCGCCGCAGCCATTGGCGGGGATGCGGATGTTCTTCAGGAAAGCCTTGGCTCCGGTGTGAGGGAGACCGGGAGGGTTCATCATGCGGCCATGAGCGCTGACGCCGGCGGTCAGGCCGAGAATAATGGCGAAGACGGTGCTGGGTTGCATCTTGTCGAGAATGACGGTGGTGAGCTGGTCAAAAGATGGACTAGTTTGTGTAAAGGAGTGTGTTGAGAAATAACAATACACAAAATAATAGGACTCACAGAGTCGTATGTTCAAAGAGAAGAGAGAAAGAAAGTTGAGAAGAAGCTTGAAAACTCACTGAGGAGAATAGAGATATCGTCAAAGGGCAGGCGTGCTCGCTCCCTTTATACTCTGCGGCTAAGGCGTTCGACGATAGCCCTCTTCAACACAATCACCCCACCAGGTGCTGGCTGAGGGTGGTGGGCCAGGGGTGTGCGTTTGGTGATGCGTATACGACAGCCTCGCGTTGCTCATTGCTGTAGCCGAGATGGTGACCATGAACTTAGCCTATGCTCGTCTCAGACAAGAGCCAGGATCAACTCTATCGTATCCCTCATTGCCTTGTCCACGGCTTAAAAGTTATAAGGATGGCGCTGATTGATTTCAATACCGTCTGGTCATCCTACTTCCCGTTGTCTCTCTACGCAGTGTAATTGCTGCCTTACATGTGCAGATGTCGATGCCGTCACTGAAGATACTTCAAATAGCAGCGCCATGTCACTCTGTCTGTGCGTATACCACAACGGCTTGAACTATCAGTTTTGGTTGGCCTAGAGGTGTCACCGAACCCAAATCATCCGATCCAAGTAGTCCTTTTTTCTTTCTTCCATATAGTTTCCCATTCCCCATCCTGGAAAGTTTGGCTCTGATCCTTTCCAATGGTACACCTTCTACGCATCGGCTCTGCATGTACGCATCCCTAACCGAATCGGCTTTTGACGCCAAACAAAACATATGATGCTTACGGACACAAGACCGACTAACAGGTATTACTCGGCGGTGAAAGATTGTCTCTGACTACTTTGCATTACAATATGATATAGCATGTACATAGGCTTCAGGCGGCTCGAGCGCTTTTTGCCCTTATGGGGAACGCCCCCGCGTTAAGCAATACTATTCTTATACGTCTTCATATTGCGAAGCCAGCGTAACAGGGAAGTTTGATTGATTCATGCCACGCTGACATTCGACGCCCGTCGGGAATCACGCATTACAAAGCGGCCATCCATTGCTCTTCGAAGGCATTTCATGTTGAATTGTCAAGCCTTTGACGTATCAGGCAGGCAATTGAACTTATAGAAGGTCGAAAGAGGAAGGTTCATGTCGATTGAAGGCTTTTTGTGAGAGTTGTTCGGGATCTACGCGCTGCAAAAAGTATTTTGTCTATTTAACCTGATTCTAGGTAGCGAGTATCATCCAAACAATCTGGTGTTATGAAAATCATCCGGGTCAATCATTCCTCCCATCTCATTAATTCTTACACGTAAATGTGTCGCGCGCCTTTCAAATTCGAATACATCTGGTTGACTTCGTATTAGGATCACCTGTAATCCTGGGGGGAACGCTAACCCTTGTACTATGCGAAGTATTGGCTGGGAATGCCCTTGGAGGCGTCCTGAAAGGGACTCAGTTTAAGTGGTCCATCCGCTGGAACGTTGCTCTCCCTACCCTTGTCCTTGAGCAGTTCAAGTTAGCCGGGCACCGAATTGGGCACGTTGAGACGGTCCTCATGCTAATGCAGGAGGTCTTGACGTGAAAACGGATGTTGAGACGAACATCATGATACAGGAGGCGTCGCATCTGACCTACGTAGTAAGGATGCAGGGAAAGAGGGAAAGCTAACATGAGAGAAGCTTGAATATTGGGTTCTTATCACTGGTGTGACAGGGAGTGATCGCAATGCCAGATCTATCTCATTTCAACATTGAAAGGATTGCCACCCAGGAATACCGCCGGATGAACGGCTATGGCTATTGCTTAGTGGGTCGGCCAGTGCCGATGTTCCCATAAGGTACCTTAAGGTATTGAGAGTAAGGTTCAACGCCCTGTACGTATTATTTTGACAGTCGGGCGCGAATACATTCTTCTGGCAACGGTCTCGAACTCGTCTCGGGTGTCCGCTAAAGCCTGCGCTGCCAAATCGAACTACTCCTGGTCCTCAGAGGTTTTGATTTCTGTGCTGGCGATTTACGAACCCCATACCGAAATAAGGCGATGGCGCACCCCTCTTCGGATATGGCAAATGCTTGAGCAAGTCTTTGTCCGCCGCCTCACCCGGCTTAAGCCTTATCGTTCCCCGTCGCTCGTAATGAGCGCTGCTGATATGGGGCTGCGGAAGTAGCGCCGGCTATTTTGCCTCCTAGTGAAATTGGCGATGCAGCACTGGTAGCGATGGCTTGATCCCTAGCAGAAGGTTTCTGAAAAGTATAAGCAGTGATGTCGTCTGGCACAGGGCTAGAGACCTGGTACGAGGCTGATTTGGAGCTATTACCCCTGCTACGTCCTCTGGTGTTCCTGCTACTGCCGTTGCTAATGGATGGCGGTTCGTTATATTGTTAGGTTCGATCAATTGGAGGAGTTGACGCACAGTGTTGTCGAAGTCCTTGATATCGTCGCCAGACTTCTGGCCAGGCATCTCGTCCAGCTTTTCACCTTCTGGGTGACATCGCCAAGCTGGATAATTACTTCGATCAGTGCCTTCCACCCCAATGAAGAATCCTCTCATCAGCAGATATGTGAGACTCCCCAGGGGTTATGATAGACACTGGTTGATACCCTTCAGCACTGATTTGGCATGGGGCAGGCGTCGTTGGACCATTTTCTGGCGCTTCAAGGCTGGGAAACAATCCGAATTCCACCAAGACCGCTCAGAGGCCCACAGCGTTGTTTATCTTTATAAACTACTACTACAGGTTGTCTGCCGCCAGCGCTTTTCATTCTGCTCTCCTGTGGAACTCCAGTGTCATGGTTGTTTCTCGGAACAACGTCCGTACGACGCGGTCCATGACACTTAGCGGGCACTAAGTCCTCTGACCTTCCAGGAATTGTCTTGTTGTCTTCAAGAGTGACATCTGTCATTGAGGAGCAACACATCGTACATTAGGTCTCCCTCGCTCGGGCTTGTTTCTCAAGCTCGTTGCGGTTGAGCAACGCATATTTTGTCCGCCAACAGGTTCCTGTAAAGCTCTGGTCTATCTTTGCGATGGGGGAATCTCATTTCGAAGACACGTAACGAAGCTGAAATGTTGTTGACACCGGTGCCCAATATCTTGGGCAAGCGATCTGTTGAACAGTGCCACGTGAGCTTAGAGCTCAGCATATGCACCCCCAACTGCTGCGGTCGTCGGCACAACTTATTTCTTCTCAGCCTGTAGCGATGCATTGGGCCACCTCGACTCGAGCAAGCACTTTTTACAACTTTGGGACATGATGCGACGATGTCAAGTCCGGTAGGCCGAAGTCAACGACTACTCACTTAGCAATTTTCTGCTTCAATGCAGGCTCGTGTTTGAGTGGCAGACCGTTGATCATGCTGGATTGAGAGACACAGAATGCTCCCGCCTCGGGAGTCTGGCTTGCAGGGTCAGTGTCAGCAACGCCTCCAGCTTTCTGCTCCCCGACTGAGCTGTGTCTTGACCTTGCTCATCTCCACTAGAAACCTTCATGCTCGGCTGCATAATTAGCGAACTTCGGAAACTTGCCTTCGCATCTTTCTAAAGGGCGACGGAGTGATCAGTTTTGGGGAAAGGGTCCTCGGGCGATAGCAATATACAGGAGAATTCGAGAGGCTAGTACTCTGTTGGTCCATCACGCACCTATGACCGAAGCAAATTAGGAAAGATAACAAGGTTCTGTCAGATAGGGCGTATCCGGGTGCAGAAGCTCTACGATCGGATTCTCGTCCATGAAACTGATTGGATTGCCTGCTAGCTTAAGAGAAAGATTCTTTGGCCATACCGCTGCAATATATGGGTTATCTGCTTCATCGCTGGCATATTTGGCAGTATGAAACCAGACCCATCCAAGTACAGCTGGTTGCCGAAACTCTTGGGTAAGCAAACTTTTATTTTTCTGTATCGCTCTTCAACCGCAAAATCAACATGGCCCGGATTCCTCAATGACCAACAGTCGATCAACCATGCGTGGTTGAGACGTTGGGACGTATTTTAACATCGACTAATAACGAATTTCTACCTTGCTCGATGACTGAAACCACCAGCTCTAGGCTCACTGTTACAACTGGCAACACTTCCCTCAAATGGCCGCCAAAGTTCAGCACTATACCCGCCCGCGAGAATGGCCATACCCCACGTTAAGAGTGAATTCGCAGTTGCACTGAAATTCTGAGTTAAATGCATGATACAGTGTCAGCGTAATAGTTAGCCCTGATAACTGTGGCAAGGGTTTCTGGCAGTCTGACTGATATAGAATGTTAGCCTTATACGCACCTTGGAGGCTCGCGGTATACATGATTAAAAGACCAGCGGACACTCCTAGATTTGGAATGGGTAACAGCAACGTGAGTCGTGAGTTTTCATGAATAGTTTCTTCAGTAGGTCTGAAAGCTAAGTTTTGTTGGTCATATGTAAATGCTGTTTTGTAACACACTTATGTCATTCAGATGGACGAAGAATTTGTCTGTAAGAGAATTCAGAAAGAGTTTGTTGAAAGACGTAGTGTTCGTTCAACTGATACACCCTATTGGACTGCTATCGAAATGATTTGCCAATCTTATAACCTAGAACAAGAATATTGTAGTTCGAGTTTGATGGTTTTAGCGGCATTCTTCTTCGTTGCTCAGAATGACAATGTCGTCACCAACGTCCCATCACTTTACAGGGTCTTACTCTCTCAGCAATGTGTAAGAGGCTTCGTATGGAGTTTGGAACAAATACATGCCATAAAAAGAGGAGTACCGACGGTGAGAGTGTAACTGCCGCCGTACATCAGATGGTAAACCCTTACCATACTAAAGCATGGGAGTATGGGCGTGGATGATCTAAAACCTAAGAAAAACAGTGTCTTTGGGTCTTGTTCGGTGCCATTTCCAAGTTTGGAGTCGAAGAAAACTTGTAGGGTTCGTGGCGGACGAATAACAAACAAAACAGATCGGTGGAACTCCTCGTCCCATGGGAAAACTATAGCAAGCATGAGGACACGTACCTCAAAGCTCAACCGGAATGCGTGATGCTTTGTGTTACCCGAGTTGAACCACGCCATATATCTTGTCTTCGCCGCGCATATCCGCGCCTGACAAAAACATGCGCAAATCAACACTGGAGATGATAATAGATATTATACGTCCCATCTCCTGGTCAATACCGAACGCGCGGTTTTCCAAGTCGCCAAACCGTTTAAGAGAAGTAACTGAGGAGCCTTCTAGGCCTCCAAAAACCGGGATGAACTTATGTTTGGGTGTCTGAATGTGATAGAAATGATCATGAATTCTCTTTGCTGACGTACGGTCTCCGCAAAGTTGCTTTCAGCAATGAAGGGGGTGCGTTCAGATTGGGTGTTAGTAAGAAGCATGATTATCCTGAGGATTTCACTCAATCCCCAGTTGTTAAAACGGCAACGCTTTTATTTTATGCAAAGTAAGCGAGACAACCAATCCTGAAAACATGACCGCAACTCCAAATTCACTAAACAGCCAACGCCAAAAGCGGGTATAATCCTTACGCAACGCACTGCAACCGTAGACGGGACATGCTTTCGCACCCTCGCTATCCTGTTTGATAATGGCACCTTAACCTGCCTGTCGTAATAGTCTAGGGCAATCAGATGTATTGGAGACGCCACCAGTTGCGACACAACGGGAACCGTCAGCTGAGAAATGGTGGCCTTTGCATGTGGAGAAGCTGCGACTTCATCAGGGATGGCACCCGAAACCCAAGTCGGGAGAGTGAAGGACCCGAAAATCGTCACAGCATCTCTGATGAGAAACGTCGCCGTGGCTGCTCTCGGTAATGTCCGGGGCGCGACCGTCTTGGCCGATTCGGGGACGGCACCGGACCCAAAACGTTCGGCAAACCGGACGTCCTTCCACACGCCCAGCGGAACGTTGACAAGGAATGTCGAGGCAAAGGTAGCTGTGCTCACCGCGGTGGCGCCGTCGTACCTCTCGGCCAGAGTTGTTGCAGCATTGGCAGTAACGTATGTGCCCGCGTACAAGGTCCAGATGATGCCAAGTGGCCGGGCTAGGAAGAAGCCACGCGGCCGACGGAAGGCGGATTGTACTTGGTATCGGAGGCTTCGGAGAAGAGGCCGACCTCCTGTTGTTTGCTCAACTACGGCTCTGAAGGCGGCTGTTAGGCTTGGAACCTTTGAAGAAGTACCATCAAGAAGCGACTCACCTATCTAACACCGCAATTGCTGGGGAGATCAAGACTGCGGACGCGACTCCCGCCGCTAGGTCGCCTGCCAACTGGCACCAGAAGGGGCATGGCTCTCGATCTTTAGGGTCCACACCATGCTCAGTGTTGATTCGAGTCATGTTTCAAGTCGGGTTTGAGAGAGATGGGCGGCACTTGTCGATAGATACTTGCCCCTCGTGGTCAACGCCCTTCTTATCTGCCTGGTGCATTCTCCCTACGTGGCAAGTTACCCACAGCTCTGTTGTGCACACAGTTGAAGATGTTGTGAGGCTGGCTTATCGCAAGGGCCGTTGCTCAGTAGGGCCGTTGATAAAGCGTACTCAGTCGCTGCAACGAATTGAATATGCCACTAAGTTGAAAAGTCATGCTTGGAGTTCGACTTTGTAGTTGTGGCTCTGTTGGGAAAATGATACGAGAGACAATTACGGAGACGGAGCGCGTGCAGAAACCAAAATCTGGTGCTTTCCAGGTGAATCCGATATCTCGTCCAGGAATCCCATCGACGCAGGTTCGGGATCGGGATGGTGTACCGAACCTCATATCCCTGCACGTATCAGAGGTAGAACGTGACTTATCTTACTCCGAGGTATCTATATCCGTACCCGCATCGGCGGGGCATCATTAACTCCAGTCGGCATCAGCAGAACGGCCGTTACCAGGCCGCTCCGGAGCCCACCTGACTGATTCGGCAAAACTCCACGGCTCAGATGACATCGAAAGGCTTCATGATTGGTGCAATGAACCGATCGCTCTGTAGATCCATTCACAGGAAATGCAAACCGCTGAGTTGCAGATACACGTTCCTAGCAGTCTCGGCAGTTGTAAACGCACACTTTCCCGAGTTCGTGGGTAAATCCTGGGACATACACCCCTAATTAGAAGGAGATCATTAGGAACAGTAAGCACGGAAAATTCGGTGTTTGAAGCCTATAAGCATCAGCTAGCTGATGCTTGCCTAGCGAAAGGAGACTACCGTAACACACTTATTGTAAGAATCCGATTGAAAGTGTGAGCTACCGAACTCGCTGCTCTGTAGCAAGTTAGGAAGCTGTTACGGTCAAAGTCTTCAACACCAAAATCGACTGATAACAATTAGTCAAGTTAAGACGTTTTTGAGAATGCTCACATACAGGTCCTTGCAGTAAGTGTTGATCGCGAGATGGACTTGCCGGACTGGGAATTCTGGGAATGTAAGCAAGCCGTCTTGTAGCCTTGTCCTTGATGGCGGGGGCAGATCCGCGAGCTTAGCAATTTAATGACGATGAAGACGAAAGTCGATCGCTCTACAGAAACAAGGAGAATAAACAGTGTGCTTTCCCGAAAGATAAAATGCTTTTCCTTGTGCTCGTGTCTAGTACTCAATGCGACCCGAGCAAGGTAGTTTTGGAACAGTCGGGGTCGGAGCAATTCCAAGACTCAAACTGACAGCAAACTTAGAAATCATACCGGCCCTAAAATCGCATGAAATTCAAGGAAACACGGTTTTTTATTGTACCAGGAACTTTCAAGTTGGCCTTCTTACGAGACGAGTTAGTGAACTCTTCATGGTGTTAAGCGAGCATTTCTTCAGAATGACTGCATAGCTGTTGAGATGAATTCGTTACCAGAGTGTGGGCAGATTTTGTTGAGTTCAAGCTCGCCGAATATCAAATCTTCGGTACCCTGCAACGCTGCCCTCGAAAAGCCAGGTATAATGGTAGCTGATAAGATGATTCGCATGCGTGTGACGCAACGAATGCACAATGTCCCGGATCGTGCTCGCAGGCTCGGCGTTGGTGTGCGTTGCCATGAAGGTCTTGCAGCACTCGGGGCACATCCCGACCACCCCGGGCCGGTCGCGATGGGTGGTCGGCTCGATAGCCGTCTTGAGGGCGCAGGAACATATGCATGCAAGACGTGGCTGCGCCGAGCGAGATTTGCCTTATCATGTATCTTGCAGTGTTACTGTACCCCGCTTGATAAACCTATGCTTGACGACTTGCCTTTTAAATGTCGAAACCGTTCCTACCAGAAGATATTGCATTGCCGCTATATAATGCCCAGGGAAATTCGTCGAGATCTAAACTCCGGGCCTAAGCTTAAGATTCTTATTGTTTGAAAAGGTGTAAATACCTGCATCTCCAGTTATCGATACAAGACCACCCACCACTCGGTTACCGTTACCATGGGCATCAAGAAATCCGACCCAATCACCATTGTAGGCGCAGGTGCCTTCGGTCTGTCTACAGCCTATCATCTTTCTCTGGCTGGATACACAGATATTACTGTGCTCGATAAGCACGACCAGGTCCCCTCCCGGGAGTCTGCTGCCAACGATATCAACAAAATCTTCAGAGCGGAGTACGAGGATCCCTTCTACACCAACTTGACGATTGTAAGCAAGGAGCCTATATACTAAAAGTCCTAGAAGCTGACAGCTAGCTCCCAACTCATAGGAAGCAGCAGCAGCATGGCAAACATCCATATTCGCCCCGCATTTTCATCGAACTGGGTTCCTCCACTGCGTCTCCGCTAATGCACCCGAAAGTGCCGTCGAAACTCTTCAAAGATTTCAGCTGGCATCGGAAAGTCACCCCCTTCTCGCGAAGTATCTCGTGCCGGTTCAAGGAGGCGAAGACATTGAGCATCATGTCTGGCAGTATCAAAAGGAATTTTGCTCCGGATGGAAGGGTTATTTGAATCACTTTGATGGCTACGTTCACTCCGGAAACGCATTGGTAGCCCTTTACAAAGCCGCACAGGCACGAGGTGTTAAGTTTATATTGGGATCTCATGGGGACGTGAAGGAAGTATTGCATCACAGCTCACCAAGCGGAAGGAGTGATACTGGAGTCAAGACGTTCTCGGGCCGCCATTTCCCGTCGAAGCTTGTAATCGTGGCTGTTGGAGCAGCGGCGGCGAAATTGGTACCCGAGTGTGGCAAACAGGTCGTGGCCAAGTCCTGGTCTGTCGCTCACGTCAAACTCACGGACGATGAGGCATCCGCGCTTCGAGGAATTCCCGTTACGTACGCGCGGGACCTCGGCTTCTATTTCGAACCGGATCCCAAGACCAATCTGCTAAAGCTGTGTCCCATGGGCGGAGGATACGTCAACACGGATCCCAAGACTGGCCTCTCCCTCCCGCCGCCCCCTGAAAAGAACTCTTTTATGCCACCCCACGATCAAATCAAGGTCCGACAGCTGCTGGCGGAAACGCTACCGGCTCTCAAAGACCGTCCCCTTGTCAAGCAGAGTATCTGCTGGTTCGCAGACACGGCAGATTCGGACTTTATCGTTGACTTCGTGCCGGAGTCCGGCTCGTCTGTTGTCCTCATGTCGGGTGACTCGGGACACGCTGCCAAGTTGATCCCTCTCATTGGAGGGTGGGTCAAAAACTTGATCGAGTCGACGGATAACAAGCAACCGGTTGCGCGGTGGCGCTGGAAGAAGCCGGAAGGCGAGACGTTTGATGGGAATTGGGGCGATACCGTCAGTTGGCGTCTCGGGAGCACCGTTGAGTTCTCTGAAATTTCAAAGGCAAAACGTTCGAAGCTGTAGACTCCCTGCGGCAAGGGGAAACGATACTTGTAAACTACACGGGGCTTTTCTTATTCCATTTCATAGACGTATTCCCATTGAACTTCACAGTGCCGAGGCATCGACTGATGTTTGTCTAATCTCTCTAGTTTTTTTCTTCCCTTCTGATTCTTCAATTCGTGCCAAACATTAGACGATACTCTCGAGTAACGATAGCCACAAGGGGTGTCATCTCTGTAGACAGAACGTTCTAAGCACGGTATACCGCTGAAGCTTGGTGGAGGGTTAACGCGTTGCCCACGGTACGTACATGTAGAAAAGAGGATGGCATCATGTTTTGAGTGTCACTTTCCTATGGTTGACACTCGTAAGAGCTTCTTAACAAACATTTTTGTAAGAAAGCCTACTCAGTAAAGGTTCGGAATGCCCGCCTGATCCGAGTGCGGTGTCATATTCACTTTCGTCTGTGTTGTGGACCCCAATTGAGCCACAATTGATTTGAAGATTACTCACCATATCAAGAGCTTTAACGTCCGTCACCTACATCTCACCCACCCCTACATTTTGCCCACCTCAAAAATACTTTATCCCTATAGCGTCCCTTAATACTAACCTCCTCCTAATTTATCTATTCTACTTTAAACACTATAATTTTTTTAGTAAAGCGACTTTAATACCTAATAATTTAGTATTTAGAAGATAACGTCTATTAAGCCCTTAAGGCTATTAATAACAGGTAGAGCCTCTAGAAGGTAGTACTTATATAGGGGATACTATAGTCTATACTCTAAAGCTAAGTAAAAGGCGTTTAGGTAAGGGATATTACCTTTCTAACCTCTAGAAGCTAGCTCCTATATAGGAGAACTAGCTAACTAAATAGATTTAGGTTTAGGCTCTTATAGGCCGTCCCCTAACCTATTAACTACTAAGGGATATCGCTAAGTATATCCTTTAGTCTAAAGGAAGTACTTAGACTTTTAAGAAGAACTAAGTTTAAGCCTTCCTTTAAAGGAATCTATTAATTAAGGTTTAGAGAGCTAAAGCTATTAATTCTTAGTATATTAATAAAGCCTTAACTAATATAATTAGGACCTAGTTTAGACTTATAGCCCTATTAGAGATTAAGGCTATTAATCTAGCTTTTTAGTATAATATAGATAAGACTAAGATCCTTAAGGGTAAGGGATCTAATAGCTTAGTACTTAGAACCTCTAAGAGGTCCTTAGTCTAAAAGAAATAGCCTAAATTATAGGCCTAAATAATAATTATTAAGTATATCTTAGCTATAAGTACTAAGCTACCTCCTCTTATAATCTTTAAAGGTAAGTCATTTTAGTAGTAATAGTTCCCTTAAAATCTAACTCCTTTTACTTCTTAGGAGTTTATATATATTAAGAATAAATAGACTACTAACCCTATTACTATAAAATAGCTATAAAAGGTCTTTATCCTATATACCTACTAAGTAGGCTAATAGGGCGCTTAGAAAATAAAGCTATTAATTCTTAATAGCTATAGTAACTATAAGACAGCTAAGTTTATATATCTATACCTTTAGAACTATATATACCTACTCTACCTACCTCTATATACCTCCTACGTCCTTTAGCCTTTAGATTAGTTAATCTTTAGCCCTTTAAAAACAGCCTATAAGAAGGAGCTAAGCTTTTTTATAGACTAAAACGATTTTACTATAGTTAATAAGAGGAACTTCCTTACTTACTATTAATAGGCTTACTAAGCTATATTAAGTATTTAGAATATTAAGAGTAGCTAAAAATATATAGGCTTATAGTTAGTATTAATAGCTAAGCTACTAATAAGCCTATTACTCCTCTAAAAGCTATTAACGCTAATTAAGCTAAGCTATTTAACCTCTAGAGGCTCTACTAACGCTAAGGTTAGTAATAGGTAGGTAGGACTTATATCTAAAGTTATATAGTTAACTCTTAAGAAGGCTAGTAATCTAAGGGACTAACTTAGCTAATATAATAAGCTATAGGATAATAGTAGTACGTAGCGCCTACTTTTTAGAAAGGTCTAAAAGGTATAGGATAAGAGGGATAGTAAGAGGGCTTTTAGCTAGTAAATAATTAAGGCGCTAAAAGCCTAAGTTAAAAATAAGAGGTCTAGGAAGAGGATAAAGGTTAAAACTAGCCCTAATTTAAAGTTTACTAACATTAGAGTTATATAGAAGGCCTAAAAAGAAGCTAGTAACGTTAAAACCACTATAGATAAATCCAGTAGGTCTAAAAGCCTTAGTAAAGAGGAAGACTATATAGTAGTAGTAGTAGGTGGTAGTTAATTAATTAATTGAAATTGCTGGCTGCGATCTATCCCATCGTTTTTGAGGTGGGCGAAATGTGGGGGTGGGCGAGATGTGGGTGACGGACGTTATACAAAGTTAAAGGGGTTGTGTTAAATCCAGGTAATGAAATATCATGATGAACAGACATATGGCCACCAATTATTTTGGCTATGGGCTTTTAGGAGATTAAGAGGGGGAACATTCGGAAACTCCGTGAGCTATGAAGTCGCAAGAGTCACTCCGGAGTAGGCGAATGGTGAAACAAGACGATCATAGGGGTGTGATGAGTGCTTCCTCTACGAAAAGATGTTAAGATATGAAATTGTTTCAAGTAGTTAACAATAAGATTAGGATGACTACTTTCTGAGCGTGGGTATCTTATTGGAATGAGCGCGTCTATTTGCGATTAAGCGGCGCTGTAGTCAGGGGTTGGGGGTTTGATCGCGTGCGAGCGCATGACACTGGGCATGGCGGCAATGAAAGTCCTTGCAAGGAGCCGATGATCGGATCATGCTAACCGGACCGATTGCATTAGTCACGGCCAGTAATGAAGGCTGCGATGGAAAACGCGGAAAGAAGGCGCGATATCCGTACAGTTGGCACCAAGCCTTCTAGAAGAATGTCAGACAGGTCGCGAAAAGTTTCAGAAACGTTGCCTTGCTACGACTAGTCTATTACATTGGTTAAGAGCTCGATATGCAGCGGATGGCCTGGGTTCGATATGAGAGAGACGTCAGCAGTGATTCACGTTAACACTCACAGCGACAAAGGCTATCAGTTTGCCAAGGAAACGTGCATTACCATATTTCATCAACAATATCTGGATTCCCCGGAGCATGTGCAGGAGATCCCAGTTATCCGTTGTCATAAATTATGCTGTCGTCCCAGAGAGGCAGCGACGATTTCACAGATTCTCCAATCAAGTGAGGGTTGTGAGCATCTCATGGCCAATTCATCGCTGAAATGCTGGTAGATTCCACACCCCCCCAGATCGCGTCAGACGCCAGTTGACCAGGTTTATCGTGGCACTGAACGGAGCCTCAAGTTACAGCCCGAAAATTCTTGTTGCCCGACGACAAAATACCCGATCTTCATCTGATGATGCCTCGCTCTCCCCACGGGGAAAACGCAGCAATATCGATTTCCCCGTCTTTGCCCTTGGGAAGATTCACGTAGGTGACTAATGGAAATTCATTGTGAAGTCAGGCACTCCATGTTCCGCGAGCTTGCGCGCCATCGTCCTCAAGCTGTGGCGCATTTGGTGGGGGGCTTGGGGCATTTCCTCGATTCTGAGTTCTGGGCAAAAGGTCGGAACGGCATCCCGACGAGATCTTTACGCAGCGGACAGAAGACCGGATGAGCACCCGACGGTTTGAATTTGAAACGGGGGTCTCCGCTAGTTATGGATCCCCTACGAGGGCAAATCCTTGTTCTTGAAGTTGTCCGACGAGTCGCGTCAATGGCGCCTCCGTCTGCTTTCCCAGTTGGGGATGCGGATTCAACGCTGAATGAGGCCGAGCAAACTGTCCACTTAAGCTACGTGGTGAGCGATGTTTCTACTTGACCGCAACTGTATCAGTCTCTCATCAAGGGGTTTCGTCCCAGAAAAATACGATGTGGTACTTTGCCTTGCGGCCTTTTGCGCATCCCGCGGCCCGGCGAAGACCACATTTAACCGAGTGTTCCGTCAAGAAACCTCTCTACACATACATAGTTTGAATTGGAAATGTATACTTTTGGGACTCTAGATTGCCACTGTCGATCCAGATATCGCTCTCGGGTCAGCAATCCGGCATGATCTGCCATTGAAGCTATCAAGACAACACTGCTTCGTAGCATGGTCGTTGCGCACGAGTTGCAAGCTGCAATCTCACCAAAACCTGCCATGCGAGTCAGTTTACCCCTAAGCCCTGGATTGCTCGTCCCGCTGTGACGTAGGGTCCTGTCGAGGCAGTCTGGGGAAGATATGGGGAAGTTGCCCTAAATAGGTACGTAATCTAAGTCGCCAGTAAAGCGGAAGCCTGCTATTTCCCATACTCCTGTCCCGCTGGGTCTTTGGACATACCCGCAAACCTGTTACGGGGCTGGACCTTGGTGACCCTCGCCACGAACTGAAGACGGCTGAGGCAGGGCAGGGCGAAGTTTTGTACAAAAGCGCCTCATCCCCGGGTTCAATATGGGCTGAGAGTTGAATCTCTAGAACGTGTATGCACCTCTCAGCCTCTCGGTTCAGAGTTCTTATCAGTTTATCCTGACTTTTCGTTGTATTTGCCCGTTCATTCAGTTGAAGAGCAAACCTTCATGAATTACCATTGCTAAATTTTTCGTTCCTGGTCCAAGCGGCCCATCTCGACAACCACAGTGTATAGCGAAACAGACCCAGACAGAGGAGTGCTTCTGAGATAACTATTCCAGGGAACATCTTCATCGAACCTACGCTTGTTTCACCAGTCGACGCCAGAAATATACGCTTCGACGCTACAAAAATGGGCTTCACGAAGAAGGAGGATGTTGAAGGGCTGGGAAGCGTTTCAACCCACTCGCAAACCGGCCAAGTGTTGGAGGACCAAAACGCTTCTTACGATGCTGTCTTCGGAGAGATCAAAGAGGGCGGCCCCAACTACCGCAATGTAAGGGCGATTCGAGGAGGGCGCGTATCCGCGGACGGACTAATAACCCATAATAGGTCGGATGGGTAGGCACCGTAGCCCTCATGATGAAGACTCAAATCGGATTGGGTGTTTTGTCGATTCCAGGGGTCTTTGATGTGCTAGGCATTGTGCCGGGAGTAATTGCTCTAATCTGCATTGCCGCCATCACCACGTGGTCGGACTACATCGTTGGTGTCTTCAAGCTCCGCCACCCCGAAGTCTACGGCATCGACGATGTTGGACGCTTGCTCTTTGGCCGAGTTGGTCGTGAGTTCTTTGGTGTTGTATTTTGCCTCTGTAAGTTCTAGCCTCACCTAAGTTGTCTGCGAACAACCGCCTAATGCTGGAATCTCGTAGACTGGATATTCGTTGCCGGCTCCGGCATGCTTGGTGCCTCGATCGCGCTGAACTCGGTTTCAACTCACGGCGCCTGCACTGCCGTATTTGTCGCCGTGGCTGCCATTATTGGCTTCGGTTTCGGCAGTATCCAGACACTTGGCAAGATCACTTGGTTCGCTTGGATCGGTCTCATTTGCATCATGGCCTCGAGTAAGTACACGAGATACGAGAGGAATCGCTGAGTTCGTTCATAACTGACACGGACTCTTTTCAGTCTTCACGCTCACTGTCGCCGTTGGAGTTCAAGATCGACCCGCTGCTGCCCCTCAAGAGGGACACTGGGTCTCCGATTACAAGATTGTGGGAAGCCCGACTTTCACCCAGGCCGCCTCATCGTTGTCCACCCTGGTGTTTGCCTTTGCTGGCACTCCTGCATTCTTCTCCATCGTGTCTGAGATGAGAGACCCCCGTCACTACACCCGTGCTCTCATGATCTGCCAGGGCGGCGTGACTGCTACGTACATTGTCATTGGTTTTGTGGTGTATTACTACTGCGGATCCTACGTTGCTTCTCCAGCTCTTGGATCAGCTGGTACGACGATGAAGAAGGTTTGCTACGGCCTCGCTCTTCCCGGTTTGATTGTGACCACGACGATTGTTATCCATGTGAGTGAACTGCCAATGTTACCAAGATCACTGCCCTTGATACGAACATCCTTACTAACCCCTTCATAGCTGCCGGGCAAGTACATCTTTATCCGACTGCTGCGGGGGACTCGCCACTTGACAGAGAACACGGTCAGACACTGGGTCACTTGGCTTGGTTGCACATTCGGCGTCACTTTGATTGCCTATATCATCGCTAGCTCCATCCCCGTCTTCGATGGCCTCGTCTCATTAGTAGGAGCCCTGTTCGGTACCCTTCTTTCCTTCCAACCAATGGGTGCAATGTGGTTGTACGACTGGTGGTCTGCAGGCAAGCAGGAGAAGAGGCCGAGATGGATTGCCATGGTCTGTTGGAGTGTGTTTGTGATTGTGAGCGGTTTCTTCCTCATGATTGCTGGTGCTTATGGTTCCATCGTTGGCATTATGGATTCGTACAAGGAGTCAGGAGGCTCAGGGGCGTTCTCTTGCGCAGACAACTCGAATTCAGTGTGAAGGAATGGGCAGTAGAGATTAACTGGAAACCCCTTTCACTTCTGAACAGATGCATCAAGACCCTTGATTTCAAAGCACGACCTCGGCCGAAATGCTGATCATCCCCTTTGATGCAGAGTGACTACGGAGCATCCGATGAAACCGAAAACTCTTTTCCCGTGTAAAATTGGCCGTTGATCTTCTCTTCACCAAGCCCAAATTAGCTAAGATCGACAACCGAGTCAAGGAATTAGTTGTTGCCTCATGACACCTGGTCCTTTCGGACTGGATCTGTGGGGTCGGCAATTCCTGTCCTCCAGGCATCCCCTTGAAGGGTGGAATGATCTCATCGCGTTGCTCCTTGCCCGCCTCACTTTGGAGGACTTTTGAACGTTCCTTGCCTATGTGCGATGGCATTTGTGGAGATTACATGGCCGCTGGCAGAGCAAATTCCGTGACGACGTGTATTATGGAAGTCATGAGCGTATTGCTAGTCGACGGCGACGTGTTTGGCTTCGAGTTGACATTCGTCCGTGCACCATTTTAGGAATCCAGCATAAGCTGGCAGCTGTTGAAATACACATGCCATCTGAAGGTCTCGATTAAGAGGATAGGGCCTCGAATACCAACGTCATAAAAATCGAACGGATATCAGTTATATTATACCCTCAATTTTCGAACAGATTTGGTCTTTTGCTAGACCGTGTTCGGAGACTTTGTGTGGCTGGATCACTTGGCAATCGAAGTGCTCAACAGTAACTAAAGCCAAGCTGCGAGACGGGTTGAACTGCCCGCACGGGAGACGTCAAAAAACGACAATCCACCGGCAGATATTACAATCCTGACAGTTAATATATCCGCTGGGCGAAGGTTTTATTAGGACGTAGCTGGATCAGTTATCTTGTCACCAGCATAGTTGCTCAGTGGTTTCTGCAAAGGCCGTGAGAGCATTCAAGAGCCATTTCCTTGACTTCCTCTGTACTTGCTGACTCAAACCTCATCGTCGGGCTATGCATGGCTTCGAGTTGAGGAATCCTCGCAGGATCACGGAGTATCTCATGTCAGACAACATCGTTGCGCAGTAATTGGCTGTTGTGTTGGCGCAGGCCTAGCACAACTACAACAGAATGTAGTATTGCCATTATACACCATTGCTGTCACTCGAGAACAAGCCGGGACAAAAGTCAAAATTGTTCAATTTCGATTAAATGAGACTTCGAGAGACACCGGACAGCACAGGTACGCATGGCCAATCTCCTCCTGGCTTATAAGCAAAAGAACACTTCTATCGACGCTGGTCGCTGTTTACATGATTCAGATCGTCCTACAGCCACAAATGAAGAAGACACGCTCATAGACACATGGATAAGGGAGTTGCAAGTCCAGTCTATGGACCTTGTGAAGAACGGGACACACACGCCGCACGGCGAAAGCCCAATCATGTGCAGCACGATGACTTGCTGATTCGCAGAAGAAACGTGGATAATGCTTTGGCGGCTCTACTAGCTGCTCGCGAATTGTTTCTTTCCAGAAAAATCACAGAAGGTGGCGAGCGATATGACTCCCGCAGAGAAATCCGAGCGCTAGTTAGCATATTCCGCCAACCTGGATCTTGACTTCGGGCATTCGGGCAAGCTGGTGAACTATGTCAGGTGGCTCGATACCGACAAGGCAACTCGGATACTTGGTACCCGTACGACGGCGTCAATTCATGTGAGTTTCCTTTTTCAACTCACGTAGCCCTCGTTTCTAATCATGTCGTACTCCAGCAGAGAGCTCATCGCCAGCTACTCGGCATGGGTGCTTGCTACTCATTTCACGTCTAGCAAAGAAGGCTTCCTCAACAACAAAGCAAGCCTCAGTCGGCTATCCAACATTCTGGTCAACGTTGCGTCCACAGCGGGCGGCGCCAATGCAATCACTTCCATGGGATTTAGTGGTCAGCTCCTCAAAGAGATTCCATCCTGTTCACGGGCCATGCTCGTTCTGTAGCTCCCCGATGTCGGCTTCCTATTCAGAGTTTAACTAACTAGTTGTTAGCCGAATTCACAACGGAAGGTTCTGTGCTCACCATCGCTGGAGCTACGACCTTTGGTATTTCACCAATTACCCTTTTTCTTCGCAAGACGCGGGGGACTCTGAGATCGACCGCAAGCTTGACGCTACCGTTGGCAAGGGATACCCTGAATTAAGAGACGAGGCCCATGCTGACCGATTCGGACAGTCTCTTGGGACGAGCCGCCATCAACCTCGGCAACTCGTCTGATGGTCTTACCTCTTTTTTAGGCAACTTTTAGCTCACTAGTGGAATCCCCGAGATGTTGCTGCAGAGTCATGCCGGCGTTGTGCAAATTCTGCCTGCTCTCCCGACTAAAGTCATCCCAAATAGCAACAGAAAGGGCCCCATCGCGAAAGTTTATTTTGTCGTAGACATTGAGTGGAAGAATAGTGCGCTCAAGGGCGCCGAAGTCACTGCAAGGATTGGCGGGGATTTGAAGCTTCGAGTTGGCGAGGGAGTGGATATCTTGGTGGATGGCAAAAAGCACGTCGAAGGTGTTTCAACTGGTAAGGGGGAAGACTTTCACTATCACGCTTGCCTAAACGTACTACATCCTAGGAGTGACTACACAGACCCGTTCCAAGCTAAATCTAATGGGTACTTGAGAAAGCCTCACTGCCGTGTATCGTTCACATGGGGGGTGTTTTCCATTAGACGCGCAACGGTCACGGCCTCTCTCAACGCACGGCCAACGTGTCCCCTCACCGCACCCTCTTCCAAGACCATCAGGCCCGCGATCGTACACCCTTCGGGTGACGTCCCCTGATCCTTTAACAGAGCCGGGTGTACTCCGCCCTGCATCATCGTTGCGGTTCCGAGCATGGACTGGAACGTCATCGTCTGCGCCAGGTTCCGCGGAACGCCGACCGCAACAGCAGCATCAATTAAAGCGTCGCAAATCACTGCGAAGAAGGCTGGGGTCGACCCGCCGAGAGCAGTCGTCGCGTTCATCAACCTCGGCGGGATCTGCACCGTCTTGCCGACTCTCTGAAAGATGGCCTCCACGAGCTCCATGAAGCGCGGAGGCACCACGGGCTCCGATACCTCAATAGCCGTCAGAGACTGGGAGACGACGGCAGCAATGTTAGGGAGGGTGCGGACCACCCAAGCCCTGCCGGCTCTGTTGTCGTTTGTAGTTTCGCTCCCATACAGGGCGGTTTCCAGCTTTTTCCTTGTCCAACCGGCGGCGACGCTAATGAGAAGTTTGTCGTCCAAAGCCTCTACGACGCCTGGCTGTGAAAGGGCGGCTTCGACGTCTCCCGGGTCTACGCCGAGGATGACGACGTTGGACTTTTGCAAGGCGGCGATGTTATCGCCTCTGGAGATGGCTAGTTTATGCCCATCCTGCTGGAATCGCTCTTTCAGTGAATCTTCGGACTTCTGGCTCCTTACACAAGCAATGAAATGGCTGATAGGAAGAGCGTTGTCTCGGTCGTTGGTTGCATCCAGTAAGGATTTGAGGATAGGAATGCCGAGGTTTCCTTTCGTCCAGCAAGTCAGTATGAAAAGACTTAAACTGAGAAACGATGAAACAAAAGTCTGATAGAAGCGAACGTACCACACCCTAAGATGCATAAAGTCAGGTTTTTGAAAGTTTCCATCCTCAGTGGCTCGTTCTGGGGGGTCATGCCGTAGAATGAGTTTAGTCCAAAGCCGCTAGGTGATTGAGTAATTGATACCGGCAACCTAACAGACACCATCCGCTAGAAAAATATTTGAAGTGAGATTTCAATAATTAGGGTGGTTTACGTGGGCCAGTTTTGTAGTTGCTATATCATCCGTGCCTGGCGGTTTGTGGCGCATCATAGCACCCCGCACTCAGCTTCTCACGCGGCAGCCGGGAACCCTTCCGCGATTTCGGAGAAGTGGAGATAATGTCGGAACAGCATCCGACGGACAGGAAAGATTAGCAACGTAGACATTTGAAAATATACTTCTAACCTAGGTACAGTGTTGTTTTAGAAACTTTCCCTCTATCCATGCAAACGCTGGCCGCCCCGAGCAGTCGCACGCCACGGTTCAACCCACGCGTTCTGGCCATCCGTAACCCCAAGTACACACAATAATAGAAGCGGACGGTCAGATCGCGCTAGTCGTCAGGGTACACGGCCGTGAAAGTAAGTGTGTGCGTGTGCACGGCGAGATAATTGCGGTATATCTCATCAGCAACAAGCAGGCAAGAGCAATGCAGGCTCAGATCAATGTGTTGGCGATTGTCGCCCTTCTCACGTTACCGGTGACAAAAGCTGAAGAATTACCGATGTATCCGCCGTCGACCGTCAAATAAGCCCCGTAGATGACATCTCGTATTTCGCGCGGCAGGCGGAGGAAAGTCAGTTGACTTTGCAGTCGGGATTCTAGAGTAGACTTTGTCTCCATGACTGATATCGCCAAATCGGAGCGAGATGAAAGATCATCTTCGCCGCAAGGTAGCTGTTCGTCAGTGTTACATTTGCTCATAGAAGGCCAAAGAGGTGAAACATTAGTCACGGAATAGCAGGGGAGAGCTCGATGTCAGCCAGGGTTTACCGCATCTACGCAGGATACAGGTCTCGTACTCCAGTTTCTACAGTACGCATCAAGATCTTGCGGCTGTGTCATCAATTCACTATGTAGGGAAACTCGTAAAAAGCTACTAAGGCGTCACAAATTCCACGTACTAACATGCTTAAAATTTCGCCTCAGAAGCCGAGCACAACATTTCGAGGCATTCTGTATCATATCGCCTGCAAGAAGAAAGCAGCCATGACCCAGACGCTATCTTTCTCACATTTGCCGGCTGCCCTCAATCTGTCGTTTTCTCATGTAACACCCAAGCTTGTCAAGCTTGAGCCTCGCGAGTTCACGGTCCTTGAGAAGTGCCAGGTGAGCGGACCGAAACGTATTCGTCAAGCACGAGGCCGTCTTTGGGGCACTTCTAGGTCAATGATCGGCCGTCACGTATTCCACTTCGCCGCAGCCGCCAGTCTCTCCAAGATAGGGGCGTGGTCCAAAAACACTTCCATCTGAGCAATCTTCCCGGCCTCCTCTCCCTCCGTCACCAGCGTGACGTGGCCGGCTGCTGGGATGTTGATTTCCCGATTCTCAGGGTCTCCCTTGGCTCGGTACGTGATCTCGGCAGAGAGCCATATGTGGTTATCGCCGACCTTGTCTGGTGAGATGTTGAGTACATGTACTTTTTCTTTTTCTTTTTCAGAATAGACAGAATTGGGGGAGAGATACCTGCCTGGCGTGTGGTGTGCTTCATGTAGGAGAGCGAAGGGAAGTTGGGGGCAAAAACCTGCCTGATGGCGTCGATACCCTCGGCAACTGGGTGATTTGCAAACTTCAGCTGCGCGCCCTTGGAGTAGACATCGTCAAACTTTGTGACGTCGAGGGAGTCGTGGATTTCCCAAGACTATAGCCGTCAGCACTTGAATGTTTTTCCTACCTTACCAAGGAGGGTACGGAACGGTGGCTGGAGGTAACTCACGTGCTGAAGCCAGGCCAAAACCTCATCATGGGTACTCGGAATGGACGGCATTTCTCTCCCTCTTTTCTGTCAAGACTGTAGAAGCGCGAGATTTGAAAGGTCCAATAATAATGAGTGGTACGGTAGGGCTAGATAGTGAATAAATGTACTCGAGAGTGTTATACTGTAATCGGTATCTGTTTGAGCTTGGGTTTTCGTTGAAGTTTCGGGATTCTTGAGGTCCCTTTATATAGACCTAGCAGTGTCACTGGAAATCTCTTTGCAAAAACAGCTGGTCATCGAATTGTACTAGTATTCTGTTGGCTTTAATGCGTGTGAAAAGGTAAGGTTTTCAGGTTGTTGTTTGTCTTGATTCTTAGGTTATAGTAAGGTAGGTTAAGGTTCTTAGGAAGGTTGTTCCTAGTTCAGGTCAAGGTTTGCCAAAACACGAAATACACCCGGCTACGACTGACTACATGCTCATGGCAGGTTCTTTCCACCCCTTGTCGCCTGCCCCACCTCTGAATTCGTCTTATCCTCAGCGTACCTTTGGTACACTTCTATGTAGGCATCGCGGTCGCTAAGTGTGTCCTTGACGCTTTGTCTATCCTTGACGGCATCATACCAACGCCTCCACTTCTTCCAAACTTCTTCGTCCTCATCACCCTTGCCTTCGGCAGGGATTCCGACACCACCTGGCTTGTAGTGGTCGATGAGAAACAGCCGCATGGCCCACGGCGCAAGCATAATATCGACAAGGCTGAACGTCTGGCCAAGGAAGTACGGGCCGTGGGCGTCCAGATCCTTGGCAAAGGTCTTGATGTGGCCCAGGAACTCTCCGCGCGCCTGGTCGACGCTGTAGGCCTTCTCTGGCGTGTGCTGAATGAATTTGTAAAAAGCTGGGACGACGCGCGAGTTGATATGATCAATCCACAACCTGCACCTCGCACGCTCGTACGGAGAGTCGGGAAAGAGGTGCGGACCGTGTTTGTTGCCTGCGTAAGCCTCCTCAAGATACTCGCACAATACTGTGCTATCATAGAGAGGCCGTTGCTCGTTGCCTTTAACATCGACAGGGACGACCAAGGTCGGGATCAGGCCTCGGGGGTTCATTTTCAGGAACTCTGAGTCCTTCTTGTACGGGTTGATCTCGATGTATTGGTGGGGGATCTGCTTCTCGACGAGGACAATCCATGATCGTTGTACAAAGGGACAGAACCAGCCCCCGTATAACTTCAGCGGGTGCTCATCTGAGTGCTTTGCGGCCAACTTGGCGGCAGCGCCGGTGGTGTGGGCGCCGATAGAAGTATCAACGTTTGACATTTTGTTTGACGGCGTCCTATTAAGTTAATAAAAGGTTATGTGTGTCTCCGATCAGCACGATATACCTATAGAGCGAGAGAAGCCGTAAGCTCAGGTAAAGGCTGTGTTGAGCAAGAGGTGGTGGTGATTATGTGACCTTCCGCTATGACGTAATGGTGACCTAGATTTCTGCGAGGCGTGGGATCCGGGCCGGTTCCGACCCGCAGGGCTCCCAACGGCCGGTCTGGAAGCACCGGCTGAGTTAAACCTGAGCACATGAACTTTCTCTGGGTTTACAGTTCTCCCATACTCCTTGTCCGCAATCAAGTTAGCGAGGGTCAAATAACCCCAATGCCTCGGTCGGAACAACGTGTCAAAGATAAAGCACAGACAATGGCATAAATAAGTCAAGTTTTACTCCGAACTTGAAAAACAGGGCGACTTGCTGTCATATGAGAAAGTCTATTTACTTAGCAGGTATAACCGTGTCTTGCTCGATCTTTTGTGCCACTGGCGTGTACCTCCACCTACTGAAATATGCGGGTGTCTGCCCCTTGCCCCCGTTATTGGTGGCATAAGCTCCGATAATGGCACCTGTCACAAGTCAATGTCAGTCTTGATTTACACTCCTAACTTTCCGCCATCAAGCTTCGCTTACCTGAAAACGGCCCTGTCCCTCCCGAGACAATCAAAGCGCTCGCTGATCCAATCTCAACATACTCTTCGGGACGTGAGGCTGGGGCCGCACCAAACACGTATTCCGAGTCGCTTACGGCAGAAACCGACAGTCGAACTGTCTCCGACCTCCAAGACTTGGGGACGGGGACAACCACTGTTTCGGGGACGGTGATATTGGGCTTTCCTGACGCCTCGACTTGGAATCTGAAGCGTGGGATACGTGTTGTCCCCGAGCATGCCGGCAGGTTAACGATTCCCAAGTCGATGTGCTGGGCCTGTGTCAGGAACACCGTGATGCCCGCTTCCTCATCCTCAACCTTGGGATTGAAAGACACATCAACGTTGAAGTCGAACAGTGTGGCGCTCTGCTTTCGGGCAACGAAACCGAGACCGTCTTCGGCCGGCTGGAACTCTGGTGTTGCCGACAGGTTGACGGGGGAAGGAGCAATCTGCAGCGTGTTCGGGTGACCCTCCGGCGAGATAGCGAAAAGAGAGGCCTTAGGAGGACGCCAAAAGAAGAAATGTCTTGGTAAACTTGACCCAGGTTCAAAGTCAACAGAATCCGGCTCGTCCATCCAATGGCCGTCACCCGGAACATCCCTATTTGTCGGCGGCAGAGGTCCGGTCATTGTACCGCGCACCATGTCTAGAATCGGCCACTCGCCCTCATCCCATTTGACAGCGAACAGGACTGTCTCGCGACCCATGGGGTAGATCTCCCACGTCGGACCCGATCTGGTCGCAAGTGCGGCACCCCACCAATTTCCCGCAAGGTCTTGGAAGAAGTCGGCATGTCCGACTGTCTGGAAGTACTCATCTGTGTCCTTCGCAGTGAGAATCGGGTTGGTTGGGGCTCCCTCATACGGACCCAATATCTCTCTTGATCGCGCAATGGTAACTGAATGGTTGGTCTCAGTACCACCCTCACCGATCAAAAGGTAGTAATAATCATCCTTGTGAATTAGATGCGGGCCCTCCGGGTTGCGGTCGCCGTTCCCCCTCCAGACTCTGACGGGCTCGGTAGCGGCGCCCGTGGACAAGTCGATTTCGCTGATATAGATCCCAGCAGCAACCGCCATATAGACTTTTCCGCCATCCCAGAAGAGGTCTGGGTCAATGTCGTTCGCGGGGTTCTCCACATGGAGGGGTCCCGTCCAGGCGGAGTCGTCGTATGGGTCAGTGGTGGTGAAGAGCAGGATCTTTGGTCCCCACCCTTCGTACCACGACACATACGAAGTGATGAGGTAAAAAGTCCCCTCGTGGTAACGGATGGTAGACGCCCAGATGCCTTCGTTCTGTCCAGAGTTTCTGCTGAGCTCCGGTAGCTGCTCGGGTCTCGTCAAGGCGTTGCTCGCCAACTTCCAGTTGACCAAGTCTTTGCTGGCGTAGACTGGTATACCTGGAAACGCCAGGAAGGACGAGACGGTGCAGAAGAAGGTATTGTCTCGCTCCTTCACAAATGTGCAACTAGGGTCCGAGTTCCATCCTGGGAGAATTGGGTTGTTGAAGGTACTGTTGACCTGCTGGGACTGAGCGCGGGACGCCAGCGCGACAAAGAGCAGCCAGATAAGGCTGGAGAAGATCATTTGAATGGTTGATCACCAGTCGATGCTTGCCTCCAGGTTCGTTCTGACTTTTCTCGCCTGTCTTGTCTGTTATAAACCCGTGGTGTGGATTGGGATTATATACCTTATCGTGCTTCCACCTTGCCAACGTCGTCCTCGATTCTGTTTCCCCTGACAATTTACTGGTAGTATTCTTTCCAAGCCTACTTTTGGATAGAATCGTACGGAATTCAGACCGAGGTTGCAATTTATTCCGCCAATTCGCATCAGCGATTCGGATATTCATTTCCGTAAAGGCGCGTGGACTGTTGTACAACTAGGATTACCGGTCAATAACATCGTAAAACCCCGCAGAGTAGGCGGAGATCCGACGGCTTGCTTCCCGTTTTTACCGTCGCATCTTACTCTAGTCGAGCCTGTACGACCGTCTCGTAACCAGTTGAGCAACCTGGCGTATGCAGACCGCTGACACCGATGCAATGCCAACTACAACCGCGGATGAATTCTTAAGCGGCACTAAGCGCTGTTGAGAGACCTTGATTGGGTCTGTAACGCACCTGCATACAGCCGTATGATGTAACTGATGTGGAGGGATAAACTGCCAGGACACATCACGCAAGTCTAAATTTTATGTTAGCTAGACATTCTGGGCCAGGGCTATGTGGTTTCTTACCGGATGTTCCACTACCGTTTCAAGCCATGCTTACCGGGTGTGTGTCTCGTTAACTTTCAGCAGGGGTCGACCCCTGAGAAACCACTAGTCAACCAAGCACCGAAATATGACAGATTGGTACAAAATCTAAGGCAAAGGGTTTAAGGCTACAGGCCTAGAAGATCATTTAAGGGATGAACATTTCCACGAGCGTGTGGTGCTATACACGAAGACCTTCTCGGACTTTGATCTCTTGGCCAGTTGATGTTCGTATTTAAAACTACATAGATGTAACATCAAATCCACATCTCTCTTCCAATGGTTACAAAAGACGTTCAGTTAAATCTCGGAAAACATGCGTATCCGATCTCATCCACCAAAACAAGAAAAACCCGTCAACGACCCGATTATCTGTGCCCCCAGCACGAATTCCTAAGCACCTTGGTGGAAACCTTCAAGCCCAGTCGATCGGGTTCGTAAGGCGGCTGACATCGGGTATTTCGGCGGCGGCCATCTGAATAGCGGCGGGATTTTTCTGCATTTTGTACGAAGCCTTAATGACCAGCGTATTCTTCTCGGTGGACCAGCAGGGGCCCTGCTTGACAGTCTCGCAGAAGTTGAACAACCTCTTGGTTGGCATGAAGCAGAAAGTCTTCTCCGCATACGAGACGAACGAATACCCGACAGAGTAAGCGGAGCGGCAGAGCTCAGAAGCGCGATGGCCTGGATGATGACTCCGGACGAAACGTGTGCTGTCAGACATACGCTGCTCGAGAGACTTGGCCTCCGTCTTATTGGGTTTATTCTTCTTTGTTATTTTTCCCGCCACCATCTCTGGGGTCTCCCTCATGATTAAGGGTTCATATCTCGCGTTAGGCCGCGGCGGAGCGTCTGGGCGCTGGGGTCTATCCCATACAAAGGCTGCATCGTCGTCCGGGTCTCGGCGGAAATTCAAGACTGGGTTGGACGTGTTGTTTCCACAGTAAAACTCCAAGTTCTTGGCCTTGTTTACATTGTTGAACTCTGACCATTGAACCTGGACCCCGGTGACGTTGTTTCTTGAGAGCCAGAGGCAGTACGTAGTGTCTGCCCCTGGTGTACCCTGGGACACGAGGCCGAGTGACTGCAGGTCTTGTTCGGCGTAGTACCTGAAAATGGAGAAATCATGTCAATTAAGAGGACCCTTTAGCTCCATGCTAACATGAAGAGTTGCGGTTCAGGGTTGCGAGGCAGGAATCGAGGTGGTGAACAAAAAAGGATTCTTACCAAGGGAGCTGTGCCATTCCGTTTTCCGTGCACCCATGAGCCCAGTTCCCCAGTGTTAACTCGTAACCAATTTGTTTCGCGTGTCCACCTGGCAGCTTCATATTGAGAGAAACGTGGGTAATGCAGATGGGATTGTCATTCCGATGCGCGGTGAACAATGTGTACGCTGGAGGCTTTTTCATATCAAGTCGATCGAAGCAGTCGAAAGAGCCTTCCTCGCAGAATCCGCCACCTTCGCTACTGTTGAGGAAATTTCCCACGTAGTCCCAATGATACACGTTGGGCAGGCTGCCTCCAGCACTCCTGTATGGACTCAGGCTACCCGCTTCGGTCGGGTGATCGGCACCGATCACGTAACCGATATTGACGTGGTCCGGGTCGACGTGGAGTTGTTTGACATAGGATTTCGTGCCTATTACGGTGCCGTAAATAGCAAGAATGAAACCAATCAGGGGGATAAGAGGGATTGAGATTGTTCTAACCGTCAAAGCATGAGTTTCGTTGACAGACACATTCTGAGTCTCAGTTTGCGCTGCTACGTGCGAGACGTACAAGACAGAAATCGTCAAGCCCAGCTTCAGGTCCATGCTAATCAGGCCGTCGATTTGAGAACTGGATTCTGGCAGTTTCTTTGTGAGCGTCTGTTGCGCTGAATGAGGGCGAGTGTAGTGAAAGAATGTTGAGGTTATTTAATTTGGTATCTCAGTGTTCACTCTGCGTACGTTAGGGCAAAGGGGACAAATTTAACAGTTGGACATCAAGCTTTATGTAGTTTTCCAGGTAATTAAACACTTTCAGTTCTCATGAACCTACGAAGTGGTAGCCGTCAAGTTGATCTTAGATTGAGCGGATCTTCTGATTCGATAAGCCGCATCTATTCTACGCGCACCACCTACTCTGCTCACTAGGTTCAATATCAGAAACAATATCGAACTTAATGGAATTTCGATCAGACTTTTGGCCCCAAGAGAGTCTTCCTTTTCCTCGTAAACAGTTGGTGATATAATTCTCCTGTGGCTGTAACATCAGAAAGCTTGAAGCCTGAGATTCTCAGTTTGGTCATCGTTCGAAACCTTTATAGCTGTGGCGCAACAAGGCTTCTTATTAATTGATAATCTGTTAACCAAATATGGATTGTGGCTTTCCTCACAAGATCCCAGTGGGACGGGCCTGCAAAGGCGATAGCAAAGAGGGATATCAAGGACATCGAAACTCTGAAACCTCACAGTGTCAATTTACATAGTTGTAGCGTATTGTTTCTGTTCAAATGATGAGCATACTGAATGTGTACCGCGATGTGTGCGCTCCAGGGCCATCCATTGAGATGTTAGCACACGTGCTGGAAATTATATCTTTCAGTACTAAATCGCGTTCTGTTGACGTTAAAAATTTAGACCGTGTAGGGCAGGGAGCCTTACAACACTGAGCCTTACATGGTTCTTCCTCTTTTATGAAATGCGCAACACTAGACTAGTGGTCAGGGTGTCACACCAATATGAGCAGCAACATCTTCAAAACAACAAAAGTCTCAACGTGGTTGAGAAATATCAAGTTCTGGGATGGGAGCCTGTAACAGCCACAAGAAAGCGCAGCCCTTGGTTAAATACGCAACGTCCGCTTGTAACGATTTGTCTTTCAAAGAAGATTGTTTTTTTCCCTTTTGACAAATACCTAGCTCCCACCATGGCAAGTAGCTAACCGTCGTCTGCACGGCAAGCGAGCATCAACTGCGCACTATTTATGCAACTGGCAATATCGATTCATAGTAGCTGTCAAGTTCGCTTCCACGCTTCACGTGAGATTCATAAAAACAGTTGTGCATCCGAGAGCAGATGAGCAAAGGCGATCCAAGCTTGCCATCACGAAACTCGCCCTTGTAAGGTTTCAGAGCGTGGAGGAATGCATAGGTAAATGAAGGATAAACTTAGTCTATGCCTCAACCTAAAACATATGTACTGTCAAACACAAAGAACGCCCGCCCAATGCACCTTCCGCCATTCTATGCAACTCGAGATTTCGGGATGCCACCTCGTATGTTTTATTATTCCATGCGTGGTCCAGATTTAGAGCTTAAAGCCTCCGAGAGGGTTGGGGTTGGGAACGACATGGCCACCCTGCTGGGCAGGTGGAATAATGGCGTCGCCCTTTTTAGCGGCCAGCTCCTTATGCTTGGCGAGAGTGAAGTCGGGGCTATCAAAGTTCTGGTTGATGACGCCCACCATGCCATTCTTGCAGTGCTGGCCGACGTTCTGGGCGCAGTAGTACCACTGCAAGTGGTCACCGAGTGTCAGTAACATGGAAACTTTCCCCAAATGCGGCCGGGGGCTGGAACTCACCATGGGCTTCTTGTCCTCGACGACGATTTGGAAGACATTGTCAGCTTGGCCTTCGGGGGTGAAGAAGTTGAAGCCGGAAAAGAAGGAGGAGCCGTTGGCCAGGGGGGTGCAAGGGTCGGCGAAGTTGGACTGGGCGACTGAGTGGTTGCGGGGAAGGAAGTGCCACTCGACGACGTCGCCGACCTCGGCGACGACGTTGTCCGGGTCGAAGCGGAGGCCGCCAAGGCCGGCGACGACGGAGTGGGTGACGCCCGTCAGGTGGGTCGTGCGAGACGGGGTCTTGGTGCCGGCAGTGCTGGTGGGGGCGGCCGAGATGGTGGCGACGGCGGCGAGGAGGACGGCAGAGAAAGTCTTGATGGAGAACATCTTTCTAGTCAGGGGAATGTCCTGAAGGAATAAATTGCAAGAGACTCCGATTGGCGAATGAGTATCCGGAGGAATAAGAAAATGAAGATAGAAAAGACGAAATAGAAAAAGCTGGAAATTTGTGTTGTTTGTTTGTGTTGCTGTGCGATGGAAAGAGAAACTAGACATCATTGAATGGGAGTCTTTTCAAATTATATAGATTACTCGACTCTACGATGAACGGCTCACTTGGTTATTTTCCCAGCACATCGACTGGTATCGTAGTACAGCCTCACTGAACGATCCTTCTCATCCTCCTCCTACACCACCCTGCTACTTGATTCGAAAGTTGCATAGCCGGCAGTCGTAGAGCAATGCCCCGAGGCTGGTATGAGCACCACCTAGACAGGCCGGAATGCCGGCGGCCCGGAGGAGCACTCGCTTACGCTAAATCCTGCCAGGCGCTACATCCTCACCCAAATGAAATTGGCCTAGACGCCTGATTGGTCCGTTGCCGCGAAGCCGCAGAAGCAGTGTCGGCAGTGTCTGACAATGGCGGATTCGGTGGCGTGTGGCGGAGCTGACAGCCGAACTTCGCCTCAAGTGCCGCGATGTACCGCGTCTATAATTAAAACGCTGTCGGGAGCCTGACTGTTGTAGAATATGCGGGTTTGTAATCTGAGATAGGTCTTGCCCGGAATGCCCACTAAATCTACGATTTGATGGAATGTCTCACCTGTTGTCCATCCTATTTGACGGGATGGCTGCTTGGTCATGGACTTGGTTCGTGAAATCGGCCCTTTGAACGGGTTGCTGACAAGCCGTGGCACAGCATAGCCTTTCTCTTGGTCCCAGCACATTCGAAGCCGATCTTCTGGGATGGCACGAAATTGTCATTCAGCCCAGTAATAGTATGTATCATATCAGGAATCAAGACATCACGCGCTCCAGGGACTAGGTTGTCAGGAGACAGACATTCGGTGACGCGCAACGAAATATCGGGAAACACTTCTGCCTCTATCTCACGCTTTGCTGACCAATAAGATAGCATACGCCTCGAAGAAGTGGTGAATAGAACCGTAACAGAACGCAGGTGTCTTTGACGAACGGTGCGATCACTTAAGGTGTAGACGTCAAGAAGTTAGACTCTGCTGTTATCACGCTTTCGTAACAGCGCGTACTTCAAATAAAGCGGTCCTCCAAATTTATTCGTTTTCTCGGCGGGCGTTGCATGCTGTCGAGATTTCATTAATCATACTGTTGTGATACTGAGGTGACTAAGACGTAGTATTACAAGCCGCCTTAGGCCCGCCGGACCGACATCCGCTCCGGAAGACCGGACTTCGTTCCGGGCGACGGGACCTCCTACACGAAGTACAGCATAAAAAGGGTGATTCTGTAGAATACAGCTATTGAAAAGAATCAAGCCACTTCCAACCACCTAATAGACCGATGCTACGAAGTGCTTCCGCAATACATACGTCGTCGGGCACATTCAGATTTCGAACCCGCCATTTCACTCACATCGTCACTTTGTAAAGCTACGGTGACGGAATAAGGTAATCTTCCCTCTTAAACACACATCTCACGTCACATTTAGGCCACACTGGGCATCTATGTAGCGAGACTGCAAAAGTCAATACTTATGTCTGCCGGTGAAATTCTCCACCGGCCATGTCAGGGGAATTTTCTCTATCCCAGCTTTGTTGTGCCTAGTCGAGGAGGAGGTACGCAACACAGCACTCGTGGCGTGTGACACGAGGTAATTTGCTTTGGGGTCAGTTATGTCAAGTTTAACTCGACGTGCTAGCAAGTATCAAGAGAAAGAACCAGGGCCAGTCATCTTCCCAATGATGAATGCCTGACTGAGCATGTCGAACGCATATCCAAACTGTAAAACGTCAATTCAAGGGGAAATAATGTTATAGAAAATAGGGCTAGTAGTATCGACACGAGATGATACTTCCTTTAGCGAATAGGTGCGCGGGGGAAGCTTCAAGCCGAGAGATACTAGACGGCGCAGGAATGTTAACGTGCACCTGGTTCTTTATGGATTATCAGTTCGCGAGACACAGGAGTCGTTGTTGAGATGTGCCAGAGCTCATTGTGGAGTTTCAGTCCCCAATATATAGAATGTCGTTGGGGACAAACAATCTTGCCTTTCCCCTCACGCCGATTACGGAGACTCCCGTTCGTTCAGTTATTGATGGCTGGTTCTAGTGCTTGCATCGCTCAGGGAACATCCGACTAAATAAGGTAGGACCACCGGCCTCTCCAGACACTATGATTGACCCTCAGCAGGCGCCCCACATCTTACTGCGGGATCAGACAGCGCGTATTAAGAATCGGGGTTGAAAGAGCTCCCGCGTTAGCATCGATAGGTCATATCGATGCGGGCGCACGGATAGAGGCTGAACTCGTATGTAGACCGTATGGCGAAGAAGCCGTTGTCGCTGATGGAAGCCAAGATGGAACCAACCCACCCTCCCCGGACTCACCATCGGATTGTCTCCGCAAGCTATGACATCCTGGGGGCGGACGCCATGGCCAATGACGCGAGTCGTAGCGATCGCTGGGATTGCAATGCTTGTTTCGGACAAGATACTTACTAGAGGCAACTAGTGTTCCTCGTAAAGGTTTGTGGCAGTGATGCGGATACGTAAGCTTCTGGGAGGAAGAATCTTTATCGACGGACACGCAGGCTCTGGAGAGAATCAATGTGGACGGCATCATTCTCCGGCCTGTGGGTCCCCACCATGTAGGAGTGGAACATACGCGTATCGGCCAAGGCATGATTTGCGGTCCAGATGCGCCTCCTTGGGGGTCCACCCGCAGGGCTAGACAAGGGCAAGATCTGGGCCAATGAGAGGCGTTTCCATACGTGTATGTATCCAGATGTGGAAGCCGGACGGATCTCAATACCACACGGGCTCTTCGTGACATTTCGCTCGTTGCCCTGAGAAAACCGCGTATGGAGATGGCGTCGGGACGCTCTGAATCGCGGAGCTGAGTGTGGCAGGTTGACCGAATCATTTCACGGAGACCCGCCCCAGAAGGAGCCTGTTCCTCAACAGATTTCCGGTATAAAGATGGCGAGATTTGGGCGATGCCCTTGCGCCTTGGCAGGTTGACTTGCGAACACCACAGCAGGCCAGAAGACGACGACGAAGACAAAGGCGAGAGATTTGAGCCATCGATAAACGAATCTCAGCTCAGCGCACTGTTCCGACTTCTCTCCTACAAAGCCGCACGACGAAGCGTCAAGCAAACCTGACACGACGATGCCGGAGCTGCAATCACACAACGGGTACTACCTCTGGCACTATGTGCCGAACCTGGTGCCAGCCATCATCTTCGAGGTTCTCTTCGTCCTGGCCACTCTCTACCACGGATGGATGATTGCCAAGACCAAGACATGGTTCTGCATCGTCTTCGCCATCGGCGGTATACGTAAGTCGGGGCTCAAGGCTATTCCCGCCCGCCTTGTTCGATTGACGCTGAAAATGATTTCTCCCGCGCAGTCGAGATCATCGGATACGCAGGACGCGCCATAGCACGAGACAAGACAGGCGAGATCGGTCCGTACGTCATGCAGAGCGTCACGATCCTCGTCGCCCCGGCCCTCTTCGCCGCCTCGGTATACATGACGCTCGGCAGGATCATCCGGAGCGTCCACGGCGAGGCGCTGTCCGTCATCCGCGTCAACTGGCTCACGCGCATCTTCGTCTGCGGCGACGTCTTCTCGTTCCTCGTCCAGGCCAGCGGCGCCGGCCTGATGGTCAAGGACGGCAACCAGAACATGGGACAGAACCTGATTGTGGCCGGTCTCGTGATCCAGATCGTGCTTTTCGGCATCTTCTGGGTCACGTCCATCATCTTCCATACGCGGCTGGCCAGGTCCCCGACGGAGGCTTCCGTCAGGGGCAGCTCGCCGTGGAAGTCGGGTCTGTGGATGCTGTACTCGGTGAGCGCCTTCATCATGGTCCGTTCGATCTTCCGGTTGATCGAGTACGTCCTGGGCGGCGACGGCTACCCGCTGCGGAACGAGTGGACGCTGTACGTGTTCGACGCCATGCTCATGTTCTTCGTCATGGTGGCCTTTGGCTACCGCTTCCCCAGCGCGTTCCAGATCCGGAAGCAAGGCGGCCACTCGGCTTCAGACATTGAGGCGTACGACATGGAGGAGAACGATTCGAACCAGCAGCGTACTTCGATGCGCAAGACGATGCGGTGAGGGCAAGGAACTGGGTGCGTAATGACAACCAAGAGTACGGTGAACGGACGAGGGGAGCAAATGGTCCCACGCCGATGGCTCGTAGAAAATGGATGATAGCTGTGACTGAGCTTGACAACCACGACGACGACGAGTGTACCTATCTGTTTATGAAGGCATGTAATGGAATGTATCTATCTTTCTGGCGAGTAATCGAGTAGCATGAGAAGGTAATTAACGGCTGAAACACACACCGAAGAAGACCTCAGCCGCCCTAGGCACCTTGCGTATCAGAACGGGACTAGTTTGCCGAAACCCACGATGATGTCCATTTTTATTATGACGGAACGGAACCGCCTACGGGGAAATCGCGGCGTATTGGGTTTACCGAGGAGGCTATTGGTTCGGAAGAATTTGTTCTGCGTGTTCGGTATTCTAAACAAGGCACTCGGGAGACTCTGGGGAGGGAAGGACGCGTGGACACGGCTATTTTGGGGAATCATTCTGAAGTAGTAGCGTGTTGACGCACCCAGCAGCCCCTGTAGCACCGCCAGCCAGCGACTCCGAGACCCGCGCCTCCCTGGAAGATAGGTAGGAGATCTGAATTCGGGATGTGCCTGACCCACCTAGTGCACCTACAGCAATGCCCAAGTTGGCCGTCATAAGGCAAGGCGCAAGGAACTTTGGATCGGGAAATGCCGAACCCCTGGCACCCCCTCCACTATCGCAATGGAGATATCTGAGTTTGGAGTGACACGGGAAGGGCCACTAAGCATAATGTTCGTTGCCTTGATCCGTATTCTCTTTCTTTTCCCGCACCCAACAAAGGCCGAAGCGCGTCACCCACGCCGTTTTCCTTTTCCTTCTCCTAATTAACCCGTACCACATCGCCTTTCTCGTCTCAAAAATAAGAACGCCAACAATATAGTCGTCACTCACAACGACCGCATCCAAGGCCGACTGCTTCTCCGGTCTCTCCTCTTTCTTTTTCCTAATGGCTCATTCTTGGCCTAAGCCTTAAACCGCTCCTTTCCCTCTCACCGAATACTATGGCTCCTCAGACGCGCAACCACAACCGCTCCGAGGGGTCCGCCAACGACACGCCCCCCAACGGCGAGGATGCGAGCACCCCGGCAGCAGGCGCCGAAGCCGGTGCCGGGGCCGGCGACGTCAAACTGCGTCGCGCGCACAGAAAATCTCGCAACGGCTGTAAAGAGTGTAAGCGCAGACATGTCAAGTGTGACGAGACACGCCCGACGTGCGTCAACTGCGCGACGGCCGAACGTCACTGCTCCTATCTCGACTCTCTCCCGGCATCGGCCCGGTCAACCGTCCCGGCCAAGAGACCTCTCCTCGCCGGCAACAGCCCCTCCAGCTCCGGGAGCCAGGCTGCCTTTGCCGCCCCTTCGCCCTCCGTCACCACCGTCGTCAATGACTTTGTCATGCGGATGAGCGATGACCGTGAGGTGCTCCGTCCCGCAAACGGCCAGTTCTTCACCCTCGACCACATGCGTCTTTTCCACCACGTTGAGACAAACATGCCCTCCTTCATGTCTACCGATCAATTCACTAAGCCGCTCGGGGAAATGGCCCTCGAAGCCGCTCTCAATGCCCCTTACCTCATGGATATCTTGCTCGGCCTCGCTGCACAGCATTTAGCTGACCTCAACCCTCCGCGCGCCGACTACTACCGCCACCAGGCCACGCAGCTGCAGACGCGCGGCCTCATGCTCTTCAACGAGGCCAAGGAGGAGATCTCGGAAGAGACGTGTATTCCCATGTTTCTTTTCGCATCGATGCTCGGCAGTCAGGTCCTGTGCGATACTTTACGCAGTTACCGTCACGATTTCAACGCATTCCTTGACCAGTTCGCCTGGTATCTCAACCTCCACCGTGGAGTCAGTACCGTCACCGCACAATCGTGGCCCGTAATTCGTGAATCCGGCGCAAAGCAATATGTCCAGTTACTCGAGTCTGCCCGTGGCCATGTCATGACCCCCGAGATCGACATCGTTCACCGCATGCTCGACCAGGCCGACTTGGGCCCGGCCTCGCTGCAAGCCTGCCGCGACGCCGCCGAGTTACTCCGACACTCGTATGGCATTTACCGCAGCACGGTCGACCTGACCACCCATATGTCCTCCTCCGTCATGGCATTTGGTGTGCGCGTTACGACCGGCTTCATTGACGTCCTCAAGCAGCGCCGTCCGGAGGCCCTTGTCATCCTTGCCTTCTACGCCGTCCTCCTCCACTGGTGCAGAGATTATTGGATCTTTGCTGACGCCGGTCAATTCATGATCCGTTCTATCACGTCGCACTTGGGCGATTACTGGTCCGAATGGCTTGCCTTCCCCAACTCGGTGCTGGAGGAGGAGCATGCAGGGTGAAAGGAAAAAAGAAAAAGGAAAGAAGAAGTTGCATGAGAAAAGAGGCCAAAACAAGCGTTGCGTAATGCACAACTATGAACTCGTCCCTACCAAGGTGGTTCGAAGACCTACACGCTGCTGCGTCGCATTTTCGCCGCCCGATTTGCTTAGGGGAAAGATCTGATGAACACGCCATTGGAACGGTGCGCGGGTCTCATCTCAACTTCGGGCTTTGCGTTGCCTCGCCAAGTCCGAAACATCAACCCACCGCCGACGTCCACTGAGAGCCCACGCATCGCAGTCGCAAAAGCACCTGGGCTTCTAGCAAACCCGAGCCATCGTCTTCGCTCGCCGGGCATCCGGTCTGGGGGAGATTGAGGAGGGGAGGGGAGCCTTTGATGAGGGACAGGTTATATATGTCTTGGGTCGAACACCGCACATTGAACAGCGAGCGCCCGGCCTCAGACCCTGACGTGTAGGCTTTGTCTCAGCACGCCAAAACGCCCGGGAGTCGGTGCTCAACCCTCTTCTCTCACCTTGCTCCTGCATCTGTCGCACCCCGTCAGGAAACCAAGGAAAGAGACACCAAAACGCGCCATGGCCACCGGACATCGCATGGGGCTTTCTCAAAAAGCTGCGCCTCCCGTCGACGAAGCGTGAGTTTGGGGCGAAAAAAAAAAAGGGAAGAGCGGAGGCGAAGCTAGTTCCTGTCCTGATGACATCCCCATCCTCCTACCTCTTAAAACAAGCAACACACACAGCAGCTTCTCCAAGCTGGCGCAGCCATTCCAATCCTTCCCATTTGGGCCGCCGACCATGTCGCTATCGCTGCCATTCCCAACAACCAGGTTCGGACCGGGCTTCTCGGTCCCGACCGCCGTGACGGTGACAGAAGGGGGGAGGACGATAACGCTCACGCCAACGCCTACGCCAGAGACGACCACCGACGCCTCGCCTTTTCCCGACAACATTCTGCAACAGTCCGGACTGGCACCGGGGCAGATTATCGGCATCACCATGGGCGCCACCGCCGGGCTCGTCTTCTTCGTCGTCGCCCTGGTCTGGTTCTGGAATCGGAGGAGGGCGAGGCAGATTGCCAAGCGCGACGAGGCGCTCGACACCGTCACCGAGGGAGACCCGGAGAAGCCCGACGATGCAGCCGTCATTATGGCCCACAACACAGGCGAGACGATGGAATTACCGGCACCCCGAGGGTTACACGAGATGCCCGAGACTATGGAAGGACCCCCAATCGAATTGCCGGCTCCCGTTGAACGGCACGAAATGCCGGCGTAAAATTTATGGACGGCGGTGTTGGGAATAGTTACGGGACACTGAGACTTGGGACTGGAAGACGCCTTTGAATGGGACCTGACGAGATTGGAACGAGACCCACGATACCCTCGCTAAGCATTACTTTCGCTTTAGCATATTTTATTCGACGCGACGGGTTGGGCTCTGTGAGCCCGACCTCCGCCGGGACAGATTGTTGCTCACGGGCATGGATATGACTGTAATAGTGGAGGATTTGTACGGATTAGGTCGATGATAAGCATTATACGATGACGTAAATGCATCTCGAGCGATCTTACGCTTAGAGTATATAGAGACAAAAAGGGACTCAGATTCAACGAGTTTCACCTCTTTTTTCCTTCATTCACCGTGAATTAGGACCACGTTCGAAACGATCACTCCATGCCCCATTGGGCGGGGGACCCGGCAAGTCAAGCCGAGACCAAGGGTCAAATTGCGCCGGTCGAGCGCTTACTGTTCGAAGCTTCTGCATACCGACCAAATGTCCCCGGTCTTTGTGTCGATGTCCCCTCCTGGGCGGGAGCGCTTGCTGCCAATTCTCAAATACCACCAATAAAACTCCCTGTTGCCATGTAAAATACATTCGAAATCCTGTCGACATCTGGTTGCCATGGAGCGGACGCTCCTCTGGAAGGGAGGGACGCTTATCCCACCCACAGTTCCCTTGTGAATGGGGATCAGCGTCCTACTAGGACTGGTCTTCGCCGTAGGTCGACGGAGCTATGCTAAGGTCCACGTCGAGCTCCTTGAGGAAGAGGTCGTCGAGGGTACTGCCGTCACGGGCGTAGACCCAGGCTCCAGAGGCGGTGCCCTCCTTGTCGCTCTGCGAGTCGCCAACAACGACCCAGTCGTAGCGCTTGGGGCCCGAGATGGGTGACGAGAGCCAGATCTGCTTATTCGGGGGCTGCTTGTTGATCACGTAGGTGCCTGCATCAGGGAACGTTACGGTAAGGACACCGGCCTGTGGTTGGTCGAGTCAGTATGTTATGTTCTTTTGTTTATAGAAGGTAGACGGGATATGCCTGGCCAAAAATCGCAAATGTTTGTTGAACCGGCTAACAGCATAAAAACTTTGAAGTTCGGAGAGAGACGGTTTGCAGACGAAAGGGCTACATACAGCGAATTCAACGTCGACGCCGTCGCGAGCATCCTGAAGCTCCTCAAGCTGGGTGACGACGGTATCGAGATAGGCATCGGCGAGCTCGTGGTATTCGGCATCCGTGAGCTCGACGATATTCATCTTGACGTCGTCCTTGGGCGTCTCCTTGACCTGAGGGTTATCGGTGTCGGGCATGATGCCGCGGGCAGCGACGGAGGACGTTGTGAAGAGCTTACGAGCGGAAGTGACTGGGACGGACGCTCTTGAGGCGGCGAGAGTGAGAGCGGAACGGCGCGGGATTGTCAGTCGGCCTTGCGACGAGGCGCGTAGGGTACGAGCGGCGGCGCCGGAGAGTTTGGTGAGACTGCTGCGAGCCATGATAGCTGGTAAATTTGGAAGTAGGTGAGCGAGCGAGTGAGATACGTTAGGGATGATTTCGAAACGGGATGATGAGGAATTGGGGGTTAACAGGTTGCAGTGAGGGGGTGAACTGACGAGTGTAGTTACTGTAGATCGATTGGGGTCAGCTTCTTCGAGAACGAAGGGAAAGAACTCCAGTCACCTTAGGAAGCTTGGTACCCTCCTCGCGTCACTCGCAGCTGTGACGGGAGCTGCATGTGTAGGTCCACTAGGTACGAGCTTCGGTTCTGCAATGGACAGGTACAGCATAGATCTTCATACGGTCCGTGCCTCCGATTACATCAGAAAGTCATGTGCCAGGCACGAGCAGCACACCTTCAGTTTTTGGGCCGTGTCGGTTGACACAAGCGGCGGCTGGGAACGGTCGCGGAGCCTGGACCCCGCCAAAGTCAATAGTGGGACAGCGTCTGCTGGTCACCTTTCGCGCGTGTATCTGATCCTAGTACGATCAGTAGCTATTATCAATCACTTCTTCACAGACGGGATGCTCAGACAACACAGGCTACAATGATCAACGCCTTTCTGGTCTTCAACGGCCAGGGTCAGCCTCGGCTGACCAAGTTCTACACTCAACTGGTAAGGATGTTATCACCCACACACAACATGGCTGTTGTGTTGGGGGCACGCTGTAGACCTGGACTCGCCAACTAACGCCCTGATGCAGGAAACCAGTATGCAACAACGCCTGATTTCCGAAATCTTCACACTCGTCTCCAACCGTCCGGCTGGATCCTGCAACTTCCTCCCGTTGCCTCCCTTGCTTGCCGCCTCGGGCACCTCGCATTCGTCGTCGGAAGAGGAGAACGACGTCCCCTCCCTTGTCACATACCGCAACTACGCGACTCTATACTTCATCGTCATCTCCACATCGACCGAGTCGCCCCTCGCACTCATCGACCTCATCCAAGTTTACGTCGAGGCGCTCGACAAACTGTTCGAGAACGTGTGCGAGCTGGACCTCATTTTTAATTTCGAGACACTACACGCGACGTTGGGCGAAATGATTGTGGGAGGCGTGGTCATCGAGACAAACCTGGACCGCATAGTATCAGGCGTCAGGGCACAGGGAACTGTGGCTAAGCGACCCGTCAACGAAGGGCGCAGCGCGGGAATTGGCGGCGGACTGAGCATGGGAGGCAATTTTGTCTGGCATGGACGGTAATGGAATGCGCCATATTTTGAGAGGAATACCAATTCATTGTTCAGATGATGTGTTATACATGAGCCTTTTCGCGCCGGGTATTCAAAACGCCGTAAACTCCTTCCAATGCATGTGCCCGTCTTGGGAAAGCTTTATTTGGGCGTCTCGGGGGAGGACGGCGCCTCTGGCGCATCTCTGCGTCGCTCGTATCGTTTGTCGGCATCGATAACACCGAACAGGCTGCGTATTCGCTTCCGGATCTTGCAAATTATGTCAGTATAGGATAATGTGCGTGTAAGGAAACCCGTGAATACCTCTTCCGACGGCCTGTATTCCCTGCCAAAGAACTCAAGTTCCGAGAAGAAGAACGTCCAACCCAGAAAGCCTGATGCCAGTTAGAACATAGCTCTGTGGTCTCTGGAGAGTTGACGAACCAACAACAGTGGCAAGCTGAAGAAGCTTGACCGCCTTGTTCCATCTCGGACGCGCATACACCAAGGCCAGCCTTCTCTTGTACTTCTTCTCGAACCGCAGCTGCGCCTGGGGAGAGAGGTTCGTAAAATCGGGGGGCCAGACTTTTTTCGTTCGGTACGGGTTGTTGAAAACGGTCAACCGGGACCCGGCTGATTCGGCAGCACGCCGAAGGAGCGTGGGGAACATTATAGAATTTGTGCTAGTCGATTTATGGTCAAGATTCGTTGGTTTCGATGCCTCGTGGTGGCCTCAAAGAAGGTGCTTGGTACGATGGATCTCTTGACAGTGCAGCATATTGTGTTTGCTCGCATGCGACGGAGAAGCTATTAGACAGGGACGAGGTCAAGCCACATCCTGCGCCTCAGTGACGACCCACAGCCACGTCCAGTTGCAGACCATGCCGGAGGAGAGCCGGAGCCGGGGTACGCGGGGATACGTACCGTGCCCAGTCCGTCCAACTGCTCTTGCCTCAGCACTCTGCGGCAGCCGCCACAGCGCTCCAACAGTGGCCAGTGGCCACGCTTCAATGGCCCGATAGTACCCCGCCATACCGCTGCCACCCCTCAAAGTGATCGCGGGGCACACTCTCAGTCTCGAAAAAAACATCGGAGCTACGACGAAATCTCCCCCCACGTTTGGATTGTGACTCAGGAAACTCGACAACGCCACCAACCTGAGCAGATCGAGTGAGCGCGTCATACCGAGATCGAATTACCTCGAATCTGGCATACGAGTCGCATTCGGTTTCCCTGGTGCACGCATCGATTGTGCCTTCAATCGACGACAATACCTGACCGATCTCGAACGACCCCCGAAGCAATCATGGCGAACGAAGCCGCCAAGGCCCTTGAGGCTCTCCAGGTCTCTAAGACCAAGGAGCTCAAGGGAACCGAGAAGCGCGACTTTTTGATCTCCCTTGAGAAGAAGTACCAGCAGAAATGGGCCGAGGAAAAGATCTTCGAGGTCGATGCCCCCTCCACGACCGAGGTGCCTCTGCACTCAATTACCGCCGAGGAGCTGCGCCAGCAACAGCCCAAGTGGTACGACGCATTATCTTCGATATCTTTGGACACCTGTTGACGATGATACAGGATGGGTTGCATGGCTTTTCCTTACATGAACGGTCGCCTCCACGCCGGTCACTTGTTCTCCGTGAGCAAGGTTGAGTTCGGCGCCGGTGTAAGAGAACCCCAGATGTCCCTAAGAGATGGGATCATGTGACGATGATGAGCTGACAGACTGAACCAGGTCGCACGCATGCAAGGAAAGCGTGCCCTTTTCCCCATGGGATGGCACGCTACCGGTATGCCTATCAAGGCTGTTGCCGACAAGCTCAAGTTCGAGGTCGAGAAGTTCGGCCGCGATTTCGAGGGATACCAGGAGGAGGAGGTCCTTGTCGATGACAAGCCCGCCGACGCCAAGGAGGCTCGTGAAGACATCACCAAGTTCTCGACAAAGAAGAGCAAGGCTGCGGCCAAGACTGTCAAGGCCAAGTACCAGGTATGTCCGGAGCTGCTGCCACTTCGATCTGTCGTCGGTGACTGACAGGTTGGCAGTTCCAAATCATGGAGGCCATGGGCATCCCTAGACAAGAGATCCACCTCTTCGCCGATGCATCCTACTGGTTGACCTTCTTCCCGCCTCTGGCTCAGGAGGATCTCACCAGTCTTGGATTCAGAATAGGTGAGTCAAGCTGTACACCATTTATTCCATTCACGTTCTCATCACCTACAGATTGGCGCAGATCGTTCATTACCACCGAGGCCAACCCCTATTTCGACGCGTTTGTGCGCTGGCAGATGGTTCGTCTTAAGGAGTTGAACAAGATCAAGTTCGGCAAGAGATACACGATTTACTCGATCAAGGATGGTAATTCTGCTCGCCTCCTCGTATCTGAAGCTCGGTGCTGACATTATGCAGGACAACCCTGCATGGACCACGACCGTTCCGAGGGTGAAGGTAGGCCGCGTCCATATTCTCCTATCATGTCCGGAATTCTAATATCGCTTTAGGTGTTGGCCCCCAGGAGTACACCGGTTTGAAGATGAAGGTCCTCGAATGGGCGCCCAAGGCCGAGGAGGCCCTCAAGTCCAAGCTCCCTGCTGATGCCAATGTTTTCCTCATTCCCGCCACTCTGCGTCCGGAGACCATGTACGGCCAGAACGCCGTCTTTGTCTCTCCTAAGATCACCTATGGCGTTTTCAAGGCCACCGAGAAGGACTACTACATCATGACCCTCCGGTAGGCAAACCAGCCCCAATTGTTCCGCAGTCTCAACTAACCTCCATCTAGTGCTGCTCGCAACATGGCGTACCAGGGTCTCTTCCTTCAGGAGGGCGTTGTTGACCAGACTTCCGACATTGAGGGATCTGCCCTTATTGGAACGCGTGTCAATGCCCCTTTCTCCGTCCACACTGACGGCGTCCGTGTCCTTCCCATGGAGTCCATTCTGCCCACGGTATGTAAAGCTTCCCTAATAAGACCTTGTACTCTTTGTAACTTACGTCTACCAGAAAGGTACTGGTGTCGTTACCTCCGTCCCCTCGGACAGTCCCGCCGATTGGGTCATGACTATGGACCTCCGCAAGAAGGCTGCCTACTACGGCATCGAGCAGGAGTGGGCCGAGCTCGAGATTATCCCTATTATCGACACTCCCTCTGGTGATTTGATCGCCAAGACTCTCGTTGAGCAGCTCAAGATTGCCTCGCCCAAGGACACCGTCCAGCTGGACAAGGCCAAGGAGACCGCCTACTCAGAGGGCTACTACAAGGGAGTCATGAAGGTTGGTGAGTTCAAGGGCCAGTCCGTCGAGTCTGCGAAGCCCAAGGTCCGCCAGTCCCTCATCGATCAGGGTCTTGCGTTTGCCTACTCTGAGCCCGAGCGCAAGGTCATCAGTCGATCTGCAGACGAGTGTATCGTTGCCCTCATGGACCAGTGGTACCTTGACTACGGTGAAGAGTCCTGGAAGAAGACTGCCCTTGAGTGGGTCGACAACGTCGACGGCAAGGGCTTGAACACCTTCAGCCCCGAGACGAAGAACGCCTTCCAGGGAGTTCTCAACTGGCTCAACCAGTGGGCTTGCGCCAGGTCGTATGGTCTTGGATCCAAGCTGCCTTGGGACCCCCAGTTCCTGGTCGAATCCCTGAGTGACAGTACCATCTACATGGCGTACTACACGATCGCCCCCTACCTCCACAAGGATATCTTCGGCAGGGAGAAGGGTACCGGCGACATCAGCCCCGAGCAGATGATTGATGAGGTTTGGGACTACGTCTTCTGCCGCCGCGAGCTCGACGACAAGGTCATTGCCGGGTCCAAGATTTCCAAGGAGACTCTCGAAAGCATGCGTCGCTCCTTCGAGTACTTCTACCCTCTTGACCTCCGCAGCTCAGGCAAGGATCTCATCGGGAACCACTTGACCTTCTTCCTCTACATCCACATTGCCATGTTCACCCCCGAGTACTGGCCTAGAGGTATTCGCACTAACGGACACTTGATGCTCAACGGTGAGAAGATGAGCAAGTCGACCGGTAACTTCCTCACAATGCAGGATGTCGCACGCAAGTTCGGTGCTGATGCCGCCCGTATCGGTTTGGCCGACGCTGGTGACACCAACGGAGACAGCAACTTCGAGGAGGATGTCGCTAACCAGGCCATCCTTCGCCTCCACACTTTGAGAGGTATGAGTCTTGTATATTCCACTGAGAAAGGCGTAGGCTAACTGCAGTAGAATGGTGCGAGGACACGGTTAAGAACAAGAGCGAGCTCCGCACTGGCGAGTGGAACTTTTTCGACAAGGTCTTCAACAATGAAATGAACGTCATCGCGAAGGAGGCCATTCACCAGTACTGTGAGTATTGTTACTACTTCCAATTTCAGCGCACGTGCTTATACACTTCAAGCTGAAACGTCCTACAAACTGGCTCTTAAGGCTGGCTTCTACGAGTAAGTTTTCATCATGACTTGATCACGAACGTGGCTAATACGGCATAAAAGCTTCAACAACGCTCTCTCCTTCTACCGCGAGAGCAGCGCGTCGGTCAAGATGCACCGCGACTTGGTCCTCCGCTTTATTGAGCTCCAGTGTCTTCTCATCGCTGTCATTGCGCCCCACTGGGCCGAGTCAGTATGGATCGAGATTCTGGGCAAGCCGACGTCAATTCAGCAGGCGACGTTCCCCGTAATCCCCGAGACGGACGCTGCTCTCACGGCGGCGAGAAAGTACATCTCAGTGACGGCTTCCAACGTCAACTCTGCCGAATCCCTGCAGCTCAAGAAGAAGGCCAAGGGCAAGGAGACGTCTTTCGACCCCAAGAAGCCCAAGAAGCTCACCGTCTTCATGAGCGAGAAGTTCCCTCAGTGGCAGCAGGCTTACATCGACCTCCTCAAGGAGATGTGGAACCCCGAGACCAACTCCGCTGACGACAAGGCGCTCAACGGCAAGATTGCCAAGATGGGAGAGATGAAGAAGGCCATGCCGTTCGTCCAGGGCCTCAAGAGACGCCTCCAGGCCGGCGAACCCGCAAACGCGGTGCTCGAGCGCAAGCTGGCGTTCGACGAGAAGGCGGTGCTTGTCGATATGATTGACGGTCTCAAGCGCAGTGCCAACCTCGTTGAGGTGACGATCCTGGCCGTCGAGGAGGGCGGCAAGAAGGCCACGGATCTAGTGACGGGAGCGGTTGTGGAGAACCTCCCGCCCAACGCCGAGGGCGCGGTGCCAGGTGCTCCCAACTTCCTGTTTGCCAACGTCGAAGCATAAAATCACATGTTGCTGCTGTCTATTGAGAAAGAATAAAAAGGAAGAAACAAAAAGATGAGAGATAGATGTCAATGACTATGTTTTCCGTTCAATGCACCACGAGTCACTTCAGCAATCCTGTGTTTCAGAGAAGATGAAAACTGCTGATGTCTGAGGATGGACATGCATTCCTAGTGCCGGACTTGGCACCATATTCTCTGCAGCGGTCGGTGAACAGCCCTGCTCTCCGTGAGGCTGGGTCACTGTTTTTTTTTTCCCCTCATCCCCTGTTTATTCTTCTTCACCTTCTCCGTGATTGACGGCATAAAATCAAAGGTTGAGGATTCCCGGATGGCCCACTGCACGATTAAAGGGATTAGGATACTCGATTATAGCCGCCGCGTAGCATTCTGATGGGGCATTAGCTGCATTCCGGCCTAAAAGCAGGCACCTCGAACCTTATGGGGAAATCTGGATCTTGAGGAAGCAGAAACGATTGCGTGGAGCGGAGAACGCGTCGGGCCTAAGTTCCTGCCCCACGACCGTTTGACAGCACGATGTTTGTTGATGAAGTAATTAGTCCAAGACCCCGTATGATTGTGTCGGTACGGATGTTTCTACCTGCCTAGTGAGGGCTTATTCGTGGAAGAAAGCCGTTGGGTGGCTTGTGGCTAGTGTTGCACGACATACGTCAGGGGTAAGGTGGCTAGTAACTGAATATTGTAGCCCAATTGGTCTAGAAGTGTCAACTGTGGAGACTGGGTTGAAAGTGGCTGGGGTGGGTGTGACGCGGTGACGGGATGTCACAGCTCGGGGGAAAGCTGGCTAGAGGCAGTTCTGCCAGAATCAGGAATGTCCTGGAAACATCAATCGATCAGCTTTCGACGGTCAAGGGCAGTAAACTTGGCAGTGATCCTTGCGATGGTCTGTCTTCTCCCACAGCCGGTCCCTGCCCTCTTCGTTCTCCAATTCGGCCCTCTTTTCGCGTGGCCTTGTTTCGACGGAGACTCTGGGTGGACAGAACTGAAGATCGCCTCGACTGACGAATTGGCTTCGCCGTGCACTCTGATTTTCACCCGCATCAGACCTGCGGCCCCTGGAACGACCATACCTAGCTGGCGTGGTGTGGTGTGATGACTTGGACGGGAGCCAGAGAGAGGGACAGCCTCGAGAAGGAAGATGATGTTCGTGGATGGGTTGCCATGCCATGAGCGGACCAATCCAGGCACAAGGGGAGAGCCGATGCAGCCGCCTTTTTCATTTACTCGCATCTTATTCTCCCTTGTATGCTTCTCTGCCCCGCCAGCTGTTTCTGCCCAGCTACAAGAAAGCACAAGCCTTACCTCCTCTCGGGTGCTAGGTAATAGCGCAGGCCTCCGATGGTCTTCACCGTTGCTAGGGGCCGTTGCTGGCCAGGTTACTGACCCTCGTCGGGTATGACGCAACAGAGCACGGCATCGGGTATCGCCAACTTGGTAGCTGCCCCTCCGTCACCTCCAGGGCCCAGCGCGAAGTTGGCCAGGCCTGGCCTAAACATCTCCGACCCACTCTTGGAAGCAGTCTACTGAATTAGATCCGACCACACAGCAAACTCGGCCTTGGAGAGGAGAGGAGAGACTTTTTCTTTTCTTACGTCCCTTGACTTGTCGTATGCGTTGTTTGCTCTGCTTAGCATTGCTTTGCCTTCGTCACACAATCCACCGCCCTGACCCTGGGCCGAGGATGACGAGATGCTTCTTTTTGTCGCCCCCTTGTATGCCGTGGGTGTGCAGGTTTGCGGGAACTCGGCAGTCCCGATGCTGTTGGCAGGCGTCACTACCTTATTTCTTTTTGCTGCCAATCGTTGAAAATAAGCCATCTTGCCATGGCAGAAGTCTGCCGTGTTAAGCTCGGCTTGTGGCCTAGCCCACGTCAAGCACGCAATGAGTTCAGGACGATATCACCGATCGCCAACGACGCTTTCTACATCTCCGGGCTTCCTTAGTCTGCCTGGGCATACTGCTCATAGTGCGGTGTTGTCGTCGTCGTACTGTAACGCGAGCTTGATGGACGATGCGGCGCTCGTCAGATCACTGTCACCATCCTCATGGAAAAAATCCGTACTTATTTTGATTTTCATGAACCTCTGCCAATGAGATGGGATGGCAGCAACATGAAAAGAGAAAGAGCCCGAAAGGCGATAGTGGGGGAAGCACACGTCTGCTGCGGCTCTACGGATATCCGCCCTCGTCGTTATGTCTACCGTTCATCTTAAGTGATTTGCTGGGCATGGCAGTGGCCGGGTTGGTCGTTGCACGAGACGGTGGGTGGTGGCTGCAAGTGAGGCCATCCCCAGCCATCTCACTATGCGACGCGATGCAACAGGCCAACCCACCACAGCTCGCCGCAGATATCCCCCAGCCTTCCCTCCAAGGTTCCCTGAAAATCGTCCTGGAGAATGAAACCCACATATCCCACTTTCACCCGCCGTCGATGAGGCGTTATGCCACCTTGCCCTGTATCCTTGCGCTCGGCTCGGCTCCATCTTCCGTCCCCATGTCGACTATCCAGAACCCAGATTCCCGAAAACCCTCGAGAACACGGCTAGACAACATGGAACCCAGGCCCGGTGAGAGACATCGAATTCGACTAGGGAAAAAGCCCAGAGGCCCAGAGGTCATTTTTCCCTGCTTCGCAACAAAAGCCAGGCCCTGCATGCAGATACCCACCTCGTCGACCACCCACCCACCCTTGACCACCCTGGTAACCACCCCAAGCAGAAACCAAGCAAACCAACCCTTCGTTTTCCCAACCCCAGTGCCGTCACCCCTCGTCGAGATGATGTCGTGCAAAATCGCCATTCTTGGCATCGGTGCTGTTACCGACTCACACAATGTGCTGCGTACGTAGTCGTACGTCTTTCTTGTCTTGGTGCTTTCGCTACGAGCTGGCACGTCACGCAAGAAACCACTACTCGATTCCGCGTCCTCATCTCTTTCCCCCCTCCCCAGTCCTGTAATAGTATATATCCCTTCCGATATCTCACCCTCTTCGATCCCTTTTGTCCAACACAGATCAACAAGCATCATCATCATCATCCACCTCGCAAGAAAGCCCTTCAGCTTCCGAGCCAAACCAGTCGCTTCCTTCCACGACACCAATCACTTGACACAAAAACAACCAAAGGCTCTTGAAGCTCTCTTGAAACCAAAATAAAAACCTAGCCAAAATGCGCTCTTTCGCCATCCTGTCCGCTGCTGGCCTCGCTGCCGCTCAGCTCACCTCCATCGTCATCACCGACGGCTTCACCGCTACCGTCACCCTCCCAGTCTTCCCTGAACCCACCGCCGTCGATGGCTCCGCCTCCGAGACCGTGACCGCCACCGTACCCGAGACCACCGTCACCGTCTCCCCGGAGCCCNCCACCCCCTCCACCACCGTCACCGTTTCCGAGGGCACCAGCACCGTCTCCGCCGGCGTTACCACCACCACCGTTGTCGTCGTCGATGACCCCCCCGTCACCACCACCACCGTCCTCGTCGTCCCCCCCGTCTCCGAGTCAGACCCCGTCGTGACCCTCCCCACCATCACCGAGTCCACCTTCGACCCGGCCACCACCATCACCGCCGTTGTTCCCTCCGTTAACAGTAAGTCTTTCCCATCCTTCTCGAAACATCCTCAAGATTTGAACATCAGCTAACACGGCATCCCCAGCTACCCTGGCGACGCTCACCCAGACTCTGACCACCTTCCCCAACGCCACCTCTACCGGCCCCGTCACCGTGCCCACCGCCGCGGCCGACAAGGTCTCCCTCAAGAGCTCCGTCGTCGGCCTCGTCGCCTTCGGTATCGCCGGTCTCTTCCTCTACTAGAGGACATAAGAATTGGCGCCCATCGGGCATGATCACGCTTGAACGACAAACAAAAGAGCGAAGCGAGAACTCATTTTTTTCCAACTTTTTTCTTTTACTTATTTTTATTCTTCAAATATCCAGTCCTTTCTTCTTTTCTCACACATCCAGCGACGGACATCTTACGAGCGGAGCATAAGGCCTTTGGTTGTTTTTTTCTCCTCCCTGGAGAAGGGCAGGGAAGGGTGAGGTGGAATGATGTATGATGAAGTTCTTGAGGGCTCACAGAGTAAAGCCCAAAGGCGTTGGAAAGCTTTGCATACGATGATTAATGATGTTAATCACGAGATGGCATTACTCCTGCTACTTAATGAAGCAATAAACATACTGTAAAACTATTTCCGCTGTTCACACAAGACACAAGTGACCTAGGTCCCTGAATTATCAACAGCTCCCCGTTTATCGCATTGGAGATTACAGATTGCTTATTGCTAATTGGAGCATACTGCCCTTCCAATACGTCATGTCCAATATGTGCCGTTGTATTTTGCTTCATTTGATGATCTGATCTTCCAAGGTCGTGAACAAGGCATTTTGAGCCATACCGATCTACTGATACTTAAGCTCCACCACGGATTGCGTGTGCAAAAGACGATGTAAAAGATAGAGGGTATCAAAAAATTTTCAGCCCAAAGCCGTCCCTAGCACCCTTTTCTGGACGGGCGTAGATTGGTCCTATCGGCGCGTCTCTTGTAGCAAACCAAACCTCTGGTCTGCAACGCTTGCGCCCGAGACTTGTTTGCCAATCTCCTTTTTTCCGCTGCACATTGCGTTTTTCCCGTCGCAATTTCCCCTAGCGTGGCGAAAGAGAAATAGGAAAGGGGTTCGGAGACACAGAGGGTGACCCATGTGCTCCATCGCACTCGAGGCTTCTTCGTGCAACAGGGCAGACGGATCTTCTAGCCGGTGTTGACATATACCCCGCCTGGCTGAGGGAGGGAAGGAAGGAAAACCTTTGATACAGTGGCCTCGTGAAGCGGCATGCCGCTGCGTGGAGCCCGGGTGGCGAAAGTTCCAGGGCGGAAGTGCGGTTTGCCTGCAACCATCCGCCGCAGCAGTTTGCTCTTGCTCTTTAACTATCGAAATCTCGCGGATCGTTTGATGTTATCTTTAGGACATGCGCGTTCAAGCGGCGACGGGGATCTGGGTGGAGGCATCCTGCGCAGCGGGTTCCGGATCGTCCTCGGGGTCCTTGGGAAGGTCGTCCTACGTAATTCATGTTAGAGACGGCTCTCTGCGGAATTTGCAACCAGACCATTTAAATAAAGGCACATACCTTGTCGAAGATTACACGGATCATGAGACTGCAGCTGGGACACACGGCAATATCCTCGTCGTCGCGCAGGTCGGCGAGCGCAATCTGGAACTTATCGCCGCAGGGGCAGGGGTAATGGTAGATTTGCATGTCCTCGTCGTAGGTCATATCCTCGATCTCGATCTCGTCGTAGATGGAAACGTTGTCGTCGGACATTTTGGCGATGTTTGAGTGGTCTCAAGAGGTATTGTGGTTCTGAATGGAGACTTATTGAATGTTTTTGGCGATGGAGTCACAGGTTGGCGCGATTGAGGGGAGATGGGGAAAAAAAACCGTCTAGAAATCCTATGCCCGACATCCGCCCCGCGGTGTGGCTAGTGACCTGTTGTCCTCCCAGAATCCAGCCACAATTAGCAGGATGGTCCTTATGCCTCAGGCAACCATGTCCCTGAGGCAACAAATCACATGCCATCGGCAACCGATTCACATGAGAACGGGCCAGGAGACCATTTTCCGGGGTAAACCAATCACAGCCTCCCATTCTCTGGAGCAACACCCATGTCCAGAGGCACTCCGGGGGCCGAGGGACAGGCCGAACAAAGCAAGAAGGCAAGACCCGAGCGAGTCGTGGGGGAGCCTAGGAAGGAAGGGTCAATGTACCTCTACCTGAAGAACCCAAGCCAAAAGCATCGTCCGAAGACAGCCGGGTGACTTGTTTGACCCTTTGCCATACCAGCCATGCTTCCTCGGCCGTTGTCACCGTTTCTCTTCTTTCCTATACTGTCTGGCTAACGAACCATTCCACGACCCGACGAATTTCTTCCGTCACAACAACATTTCCCCGTCAGCTTCAATCGCGAACATTACGACGAATGCGCTGACGTTTCCAATTCCCCACGTCAACCGACGGACTGTTCCTCCCCCCAGTTGCCGGTGACGTAAAGTACCCGGCATCTCCTCCCGTCGGCGCCCTCCACCACCGCAGTCCCGCGATACGTCGACACCGAACAACAAACAGATCCTCTCTTTCGACCCCCCATCGCCTCCCTCCCGGGGGGTTCCCTCATACCGCCCACCATGGCAGCCCAGTCCAAAGTCTCCCTCATCTCCCCTCCCGGCGACCGCACAATTCGCAACCTCATCACCCAACTCACCCAACTCTACCTCGCCAACCGCACTCGCATCTCCCGCGCCGTATGGATCACGCTCTTCGTCGCACTCGCAAACCGTATCCGCCATGCAATCTCCGAACAGAAGGCCGCCTCGGCGCGCGATGCCGCGAACCGCGAGTCACGCGCCACCGTCGCCGTCTCCGATGAGGATGTAACCAAGAGGCGGAAGAAGGTTGAGCTGAACCGCGAATTCTTTCGCTCCCTGCTGCGTCTGTTGCGCATCGTCATCCCCGGCTGGCGGAGCAAGGAGGCTCGCCTGCTCATTAGCCACTCATTCTTCTTGGTCGTTCGGACGTTGATTAGTCTCAAGGTCGCGGCAATGGATGGTGCAATCGTCAAGAGTCTAGTCAAGGGCAACGGAAGGGAATTCCTGATGCGCATCGCGTGGTGGATGTTGATTGCCATCCCTGCGACATTCACCAACTCTATGGTATTGTCCACGGCGTCCTGCAATACCGAAAACACGTGCTGACAGATTGGTGTAGTTGTCATACCATCAGGCCGAGCTGTCGCTGAAATACCGAACCCGATTGACGCAACATATCCACGACAAATACCTGTCCAAGCTGACTTTCTACGGCATCTCCGCGTTGGATGACAGGATAAACAACCCCGACCAACTCATCGCTGTCGATGTTGCCAAGTTCTCCAACAGTCTGGCTGAGCTGTACAGTAACCTCGCGAAGCCCATCCTGGACATGGTAAAAGCCACTCCGTGTGACCTCATTTGGTCTTCGTCGCTAATCACCTTTTTAGACAATTTACACACATTCTTTATCACGGAGTGTCGGCGGTGAGGGTGTCGTTTCCATGGCCCTCCTCGTCCAGCTCTCTGCAAATGTCATGCGCGCTCTCACGCCCCCCTTCGGTAAATACGTCGCGGACGAGGCCCGCCTCGAGGGTGAATTCCGCTTCCAGCACTCGCGTCTTATTGACCACTCCGAAGAAGTGGCCTTGTATCACGGCCATGAGGCCGAGAAGGACACCCTAGACAAGGGCTACTTCACCCTCATCAAGCACGTCAACTACATCCTCCGTCGTCGCTTTTACCACGGATTCATGGAGGACTTCGTCATCAAGTACTTCTGGGGCGCCCTTGGTCTGCTGCTGTGCTCGGTGCCCGTCTTTGTGAAGATGCCTGGGCACATCTCCATGAACATGGGCGACCGCACCGAGAGTTTCGTAACGAACAGACGTATGCTCCTGTCTGCGTCTGACGCTTTCGGTCGCATCATGTTCTCTTACCGCGAGATCATGGAACTCGCGGGATATACGTCGCGTGTGGACTCCCTTCTCGAGGTTATGAACGACATCCGCGCCGGCCACTTTGAGAAGAAGCTCGTCTCCAGTTCAGGCACCGAGAACAACGAGGCAGTACTCAAGGGCCGTGGTACGGTCGTCGAAAGCGAGAACATTGAGTTCATCAACGTGTAAGTTTCCGAGCCACCCCTCTCTTCACATTTTGGAGCAAGTGACTGATTGACGTAGGCCCATCATCTCCCCCAACGGGGACGTTCTCGTCAAGGCCCTCTCCTTCTCTCTCAAGCCGGGTGACCATCTCCTCGTCGTCGGCCCCAATGGCTGCGGGAAGTCCTCACTCTTCCGCATTCTCGGCGGTCTATGGCCCGTCTACGGCGGTACCGTCCACAAGCCCCCCTTTACCGACATCTTCTACATCCCTCAGCGCCCCTACCTCTCCCGTGGTTCCCTCCGCCAGCAAATCACGTACCCGGACTCCCTCCGCCAGATGCGCGCAAAGGGCGTCACCGACGCGGACCTCCTCTCCATCCTCTCCATCCTCGGCCTTGAGCACCTCCCGGAACTCTACGACTCCGGCTGGGACGCCGAGGCCGAGTGGCGCGACGTTCTGTCTGGCGGCCTCCAGCAGCGCGTCGCCATGGCCCGTCTCTTCTACCACCGTCCCCGGTACGCCATCCTCGACGAGTGCACCAGCAGCGTCACCCTCGACACGGAGAAGGTCATGTACGACAACGCCAAGGCCCTCGGCATCACACTCATGACGGTCAGCCATCGTCGCAGCTTGTGGAAGTACCACAGCCGCATCCTGCAGTTTGACGGCCAGGGCAACTTCGTGTTTACCAAGCTCGACGCCGACCGCCGCCTCAAGCTCGAGGACGAGAAGGAGGACCTCGAGGTGCTGCTGCGCCAGGTGCCCGAGATCGAGAGGCGCATCGCCGAGTTGACTGCTGCGTAGGGTCGGTTACGTGTGGCTAGAGCTGGGATGAGGCCCCGCTCAGGAACGAGATTTTACAACAGGTGCTCTGGCTTGGTGATATCCAAAGAGGGTGGCAGTCTGTACATTTGTAGACAGGTTTTTGCAAGTTTCTCTTTTTTTTTTTTTTTTTCTTTTTACGGGAATTGGCGTAGAATGGAGATTACGACCAGAGGGATAATATTACGGTTTAACTTGAATCCTAGCGTCTACTCGCGATCCCTCCGGGTACCGCGCACCCAGAAAATCCGACGCGAGTGTCAGCTGGCCAGCAAGTTGGGTGTAAACACCTACTCAGCAAAGCAAACTATAATTATTCTTCCCCCGCTGACGTCCGTACTCCATGGCCAGGCTCGGTAAGCCCGACGCCAAACAAGAAATTCCCTCTCTCCCCAAAAGCCAACGCTACCAGAGTTTGAGGTTGTACAATACGTGAACGAAAACAAAGTCACAATTCTGATCGTGGATGCAGGCGTTCGGTTCAGCCTACCAGTCTCCGGCTACCCCAGTGTATGCCGCCCGCCCTGTAAGCGGCATCCCGGCCTCGAGGCTCAGTCGTCCATGTTGTCCGGGTGGAAGCGGCAGTCTTCGCTGTGTGTGCTGTTGTCGTATGACAAAACGCGCTTGTGGTCCGCTCCGCAGTCGTAGCAGACTTCGTGGCTGCACTTCACACCTAGTCGTTGATCAAGTGCGGGTCGGACATGATTCATATCAGCGTCTTCCGCTTGTGCCTATTAACTTGCAGGTCTGTCCCGAGCACCTAGAAAGGCGACAGACCCTCACACCGTGTGTTGTGTCCACGCAGCCAGGTCGCTCGGCAGCCCCAGCAAAACTCGAAACGGCACTTGATGCCTGTGATGATGTTGGCTTGAGTCGTACTGAACATATTCGAGAGGAAACAACATGGAAAGGAAGCACAGCGACCAGATGACCAGGAAACATTTCATACTTACAAGTCATGTGTGAGCTATTTGGGTCTATGTCAGCAGTTGTCCTAGTATATGAGCATGTTCGGATCGAGACTCACCAGCCCGAGCTCTTCTCAATGGCCCATCCACATCCCGGGCAAGGCTTCGTCGTCCTGGTCATGGTGGCCCGACTCTTTTCTTCTTCGGCTTTACGACGCGCGGCGACCTTCCTAGCAAGGGCAGCCGCTTTCAGAGCCCTCTCTCGCTCGTTGCGCTCCCTGGTGTCTTGCCTCTGGATCTCTGCCTGTTGTTCGGCCATGAGCCCCTGGGCCATTGCGCGATCGGCATCCTCTTGTGCATGTCGTGTTGCTTCCCCCTCCTCGTTCTCCAGCTCGATCCGTGATCGGAAGTTCTCGGGGTCGCGAAGCAGCGCGTCGTACTCCTCGCATGTAAGGTTCTCGTGCCACGCGACGTTGTGGGTGAAACACGAGCGCTGGTTGCAGTGCAAACAAGTTACGATGGGCTGGCTCGCACCCACGTCGTGTAGCTGTCCGGAGCCGCAATTAGTGGGACACCAGAAGAAGTTCTCGGCTTCGGCCATGGCAGCGCGCAGAGCTAGTGCCTCGTACCTAAGGGGAAAATTAACGATAGTCTTTCTTCAAGGGTGCCGTGAAGCAGCTTACCGCGCAAAAGTCTCCTCGTCGGCGTACTTCTGAATGTCGACGTACTCAAGGAGCTCGCGACATTCGGGGCATCGGATTTCCGTCCACAACTTGCTGTTCAGGTCTGATCTGATTGATGTTTGCAGGCACTCTCGGCACGTCTCCGGCGGATGTGTGCACGTCGGAGTTACGCTGAGCACAGGGAACGAGGAGATGTCTCTCGTCTCTGCGCAAATAGGACATTCCCGTGAGCCAACAAGGTCATTAGCCGGGAGCCTCTGTCGTGTGACTACAACATCCGTCGTATCCACTGCTTTCTGGTACCGCTGTCCGAAGCTGGAGTTCAGTCAGTTTGTGTCTAAGCAAAGAGAAAAATGCCTTGTCCAACAGACGTGTCGACGAATCAAAGTAATGGAACTGCAATTTCAGGAGCGAAAATGTGACCAGGACGAAAAAGCCACAACAAAGTGGTTTTCGCAGACAACGAGGAATGACTACCTGAAATCATCAGCTGCGAGGTCTGCAGAGCGTGACCCAGAGACGGCGTCTTGGCTGCGAAGAAAAGCCACTGTCATGGCCTGTTCCTTTTGCTCGAGAATGGCGACGTACGGGTTGTTTGACCCTAGACTCGTCGATTTGCAAATAGATCTTGTTTTTGGCGACGGCGAAAGCAGTGGAGGTGTGCTGGCGGCAGTGCTGGCGCTCCCACCGGTGAGCTGGGGAGAGAAGGGTGACGGGTCAAAGTCTTCGAGAATTGACGCGGCCGTGGGTCGATAGCCTCTCGGGGCGGGAAACGAAGCGGAAGAGCCCTCGGCCTCGTTTACTGTGGGCGCCGGCTCGGGCGTGGGTGCAGGAAAATCGAAGTCGGCCATGATGTCTGCGCTGATGGTACCGTAGTAGCGTGGTTGCCGAGGCGGCTCTTGTACGGGAGCTGACGGTTGAACATGATTACTTGTGCTTTGTCGCGCATGGTATCGTTCATCGTTGACCCAGCTGTCACGGTTTACCGGCATGGCCGTGGTCCAGTCATACTCAGGAGGAGGGTCAAGACCATCATCACTGAAGCCTTCAATGAGGGACGAACTGGCATTGGCGTAGTAGCTAGGTGGGCGGGAGTTTTCAGAAGGGGCGAACATCCTGGTCAAGGGAGCAGTGTCGACGTGTGGGACATATCTTGATGAACGGAGTCCAGTCGCGATGTTTGCTTGCCCTCGGGAATCTTCCGTCGGTGGTTCGTGTTGATCAGTGGTTGTCGTCGATATGTCTGATGACGAACGTCTACGATAAGACGTCGAGCAAAGATTCTGTAAGCTGCGTGGAAGAGTCGTGGTTGTTGGTCCCTGTTGAATCAGTGGTGAGGGACCGAGACATGTCAAAAGAAAGATGACGGCTGGCTGGGGCATCCTTGCAACCTGCTTGGCTAGTCGCTCAGGCCGTCAATCCTGCATCATTATCCGAGCATACGGTTGATGCCTGCATATCGCCCGAGGTGGATAGCCGGCCTTTCGGCAACCTCGGTTCCAGGGTAAGACACCAGCCGGGAAGTTGTACGTTGATAAATAAGGTAATTCACCACTATCAAATGACAATGTTGTAGCACGATCAAAGGTTGGAGGGAACCCTGATGGGATCAGCAACGACGGGAAGCGCCTGGCGCTTGGAAGTCTCGGAAGTGGAAAAAGAGCTAGCAGAGCAAATGGAATGCACCCTGCTGGATAGTGTTTTCTGCTGGAGCCCATGCTGGTAAACGCATGAAGGAAACGAACCCAGGACTGAGAGGGAGTTCAGATGAGGCTGAAAAGCGCAACCTTGAGCAGACTGGAACAGTTCCAGGCTCGTATCCAAGTGGTTCATGCCATCAATGGAAGTGGACATGGATGGCTAAGTTGGCCACACGAGGCGAAACACTGGATGAGCACTGTCGAGAGCAGGTGGGTTTTTGGCGTTGTGGTGGCTGGGTGTCGTCGGTACCTGAGAAGTTCTTCTCCAGGTTTCACAAGTACCTTTCGAATTAGGCAGGTTCTCTCTCCACTTAGTGCCCGGATGTGGAGGGCGTTCTAGTGTACACAGCAGGTAGGCAGGATCCACCCGCTAGTAAGCTTGCTACCCCTGCTGTTTTTGCCCGTTCCCCATTACAGCTCAAGGCAGACGGAATATTCCCGGCGGTCGTCTGTTTCAATCACTGTGATCATTGTTTCAACAACGGGGTATATTGACAACGTCTGTGATCAGCCCACAAGTACAAACAGCCGTACCACTATCAGTTACGAACTGCTGTCCTTAAGGAAGCGAACTCTCTTGGCTGTTGCTCAGTACGAGCAGAAAGTCCAGAAAAAGGACGCCTGAATTGCCCCTAGCTTGACCAACGAAATGTCGCCCAGCCGCCAGCCTCCTGTCTCTCGCGATCGTTCTGAGCGTGGTACAAGTGACTAAGTAGCGTACGTTCACTATCGTGCTGGAACATGTCCCGCTTCTCCTGCGTTCCCCATGCTACCAGCATTTGTTGCTTGCGCACGCTCTGCGGCGGCCTGATGACGTCCTTCCGTCCGATCTGCCGCATGTAAAGTGCGGGTGCAATGGTGCAGACGTTGAGCAAGTGGTAATGAAGTTCCTTTTGGGACGGCTCCGGATCGATCTTGTCTAGGTTGAAAGCCTTGCGGTTTTGGAGAATGTTTCTGCAGTCGAGATTGCGTAGATCAGTCATGAACTCGGGCGACGTTTGGAACTGGCCCTCTTGGCTGCCCCACATGATGTACGGGTTAATGTCGAAATAGAAGTGGTTTGTCGATACCTGAATCTTCTCGTACAGCCTCATAGCTGGTACGACGCAGTTCTTCTCGAATTCCTCGTGGAACTGTGCCACATGATCCTTCTTGCAAAAAAGCTTGAAGATGCCGGCAAGCTCCTTGGTCAGCTCCTCTGTCTTCTTCGCCCGACATCCTTTAAAGGGGTGCGAACTCAAGATGGCGTTGTAAGCCTCGGCAGTCCACGTTCGAATAGCGAATATATCTTTGAACAAAATTTTAGTCAAGGGAACTAGCCCATAACACCAGCTGTTTTAAGTATCATTACCTCGTTTCGGTTCGACTTGAGTCTGCAGTGCGCCCTCCACAAAGCCGAGTGCCTCGACATAATTCGAGATCGTGCCGTAGAGAATCCTTTGAAAGATGTTCTCGTTGAGAAATCGCAGGATTATGGCAATGGCAAGATCTTCGTCCGTTTCAGGGAACATGGACGCGTGAGCAAGATCGGGGCATGCCTGGATGATTTGCTTGAGTCTTATGGCGTCCGTGGGCCTTCTCCGAGCGATGCTGAGGATCGCGTTGACACCTGCTGTATGGTCGTCAAGGAAGGGACTCATGAATTTGGCCACCCAGTCCGTAATGCCTTCAATAAGATCGTCGTATTCCTGCATGCCTGTCAGAGATGGAAGGGGCGTCGAAAGAGGCTGGACGTATATACATACACGGCCGACTTCCTCGGGAGTGAGCTCTTTACGGTAGGGTTGAAGGCTGAAGATGTGCGATTGTGCATCTCTTAGCTGCTCCTTGAGCGTCGAGTTTTCCTTCTCCAGCTTCTCCAGCCGGGACGTGAGCGAGCCCGTATCCTTCTGGGCCTCGTTGAAACTTGAGATCTTGGTAGCTTTGACCTCGACAACTCTCTGCTCGGCATTCACGGCCTTCTCCTCAGCAATCTCGGCGCGAGCGGTTGTCACTTTGAGCTTTTGCCTCAATTCCTCCAGTTCGCGTTGCCGGTGTATGTCTTTGACGTGGTCGACCTCAGTGACCCTGACGTTGGTTCTGGTACCGACTCCGTTGTCGGAAGACTTGTTTGAAGGCGACGGAACGTCACCTCCAAGGTCAATCAGATCACAGTCGACAAATACGGGGGAAGAGGTGGATGAGTTGGACTGATGACGGTGATGAGAAGGCTGATTGGCGTATCGCTGGGCCACTAGGCCCCTGGGTAGAGCTTGCCTGGGTCCTCTGTTCTGCGCGCCGCTTTCAGAAGCAACCAGGTCAGACTTTGTGAGTCCCATCGTGCCAGAGTCCGAATAGATCGACGGGCTCGCTGGCTCTGTGTAGATGAACACTTGATTCTTGGTTGGCAAATTGTAGTCAGGCTTCATATTCTTGGGAGGAGCCGAGTCGACTTTGGTCTCGAGTGGTTTGTTCTCCGGTGAGCGGGGCGTCATGCCGTCGCGTTCCCGCGGGAAGTTTGGGTCCAATTGTTTGAGAACATTCATGACATCGACGAGTGTTGCCGGGCGGCGGGAGGCACGGATGGGTGGTTTGGACGGAATAGGCCACGAAACAGTACACCCTTCCAGTCGGAAGAGGTGGCGGACGGAATAGGAGTGCTTGGGACGAAATGAGGGTATGGCAGGAAGAAGAGTGGCACAGAGGAGGAAGCAAAGTTTCCGATTGTGTTTCGAAGAGGAGCCCGTCTTGGTTATCATGCAATGTTTCCAACGACAGAGTGGACTGCTGACATCAATCCGGAGCAAAGACGATCGAAATAAGTAGCCTGCATGTTTCTTCAGGCAAACGGTTGCGCCCGGGAATAGCGGAACTGTCTCGCCCAAATCCATAAAGCGGGTAGGAACCACCTGAAAGGAAGGCTTCGTACATCTCAACACGCTCTTGCGCCCTCCAGGGCTCAGCTTCGGTGAGTTCGTTCGGTGTGTGGAGGTAAGGGTACGTAGTTCCGTACCCGCGCTGAGCTTGTCCAAGTGTCAAGGTTCCTAAGTCGCTACCTGCCTAAGGTAGTTAAGATGCCTCGTTTGGGCACTTTTACAAAATACCAGTGCCATACAGTCAGATCTAGATTCTGCAGTAAGGGGTGCGGCAACGTAAATATTGGGATGTTTGCTACACAGAGGCAGTTTGCTGGGTTTGCGCATGATGAAGGTTTCCCTTCCATGGCTTGGTTTCGCCTAGAGCATGAGCTGCAGTCGCAAGGACCAAAACGTGCCTTTTTGTTTTTCATTGGGCAGCTCTTTCAGTTACCCTGGTGTCGGCAACAGCCATCACCTGTAGGTACAAGGCTCAGGCCTTGGGGTACTTTCTTCAGAACCAAGGTACGCTCCCTGGTCTCGACCGATGCTCCGGGGGCCTCAACTTGCCAACGTTCCACCACCACCGGGCGAAACTAGCGCGCCGCTGCGGTCTCGTACACATCAGGTGAGATATGTACGTACCGCAGGCTACCTTATCTGGTATCCTTCCCTCGGGAACTGCATGAACTTGATGACTTTAATGCGATAGATACATGGACCGCTCTAGCCATCTAAATCGTCTCATTGACTAGGCTAGGCCATTTAGCAACCTTGGCTGTCTGTTCCGTGCCTGCAGATGAGGACAGTAGAGGGATGGACAATGAGGCCTTCCCTTGATGTGATATTTAGGCACTTGGTAACATGAATGGCACGAGCTCCAGTAACGTGTTAGCTATACACTTGGATTGCGTTGTCACTAGCTCTGGACGGTGTGTTGTCGAGGTCACTGGAAGTCCAGAGAAGTCACCGTCTGTTCCATTCCTTGTTGAACCCATTGTCCAGGCATGGCGAGAGAATATTTTGAGTACCTTCCGCACTTTTCATGCTGACCAGGTCCTTGAACCCAAAAGAAGCTCTGCCTGGAGCACCTGATGGCACCAGATCCTTTTCGCTTGTTCGCTGCATGTCCCAACTCTTTCTACCTCACAAAAGTCGCACGTGTCACGGTTCAGGCATTGCCCAACCCTGCCCAGCCTCTGAGTCTTTCCATATGATCCAAGCCTCCACCACGGCGTATCCGAGCTCGCCCAGGGCTATCAAGATCATCTTCTTCAAGGCATGTTCGAGTTTGTGGTAGTCAGGTGACTACTGTTCGGAAATATTGCTTTCTAGGCCACGGCCCAGGGCAAAACGTGCCTTGGCCTTCCATTTTTTTCCCGCTTTTCTGCCTCGTATTCGACTTCTACCTTGGTAACAACGGACAACAGTCGCAAACCATCAATTCCTTCCACCCGTTTGGTCAGTTGGAAATCGGCATCCGCTTCTCAATACTAATACAACCAACCTACACCGTTGGAACTGTCTGGCTTACATATTGTGGCTTTTGTAGCTCCATCAGCATCGTATTTTTTTTTTTTTTTCGCTTGCCATACCTTTCTGGACAGTTGTGCTGGCTCTTTTCATCCTCTCCTCTCCTCCCGGAATATCAAGTTCCTTTCCCTTAATACCTACCAGTTCCTTCACAAACCCGTCACCGGAACTACCATGGACAACTTTGAGAAGCTGTCTGTAAGCGAGCGTAAGATCATCGTTGGCATCGATTTCGGAACAACTTATTCCGGAGTGGCATGGGCAGAGACTCAGCGACCCGATCGTCGGACTGCCATCACAACATGGCCTATCAGCAAGACAATTCGAGAGGGCGAATCCTCCGACAAGGTGCCCACCAAGCTCAGGTATGCCGGAGATGAGGTGCAATGGGGTTTCACCATCCCCATGACTGCACCTCAAGATGAGATCGTTGAGTGGTTCAAACTGTGAGATAACTCCCATCGTCCCCCCTGGCATTAGCAGCATGGCTAATCAACAGCAGCGATCTCGATCCCTCCCTTCAGAGCATGGGCCAGGCTGTTACCTCCGAGGCCAGGGGAGGCCGTAATGTCGATAAGCTGGTCACCGACTACATCTCCGCTCTCGGCAATCACTTGCTGTACACCCTGAAAGAAAAGCTCGGCGACCAGGTCGTCAAAACCACCCCGCTGGAGTTTGTCGTCACAGTGCCTGCCATCTGGTCCGACCTCGCCAAGGAAAAGACCAAACAGGCCTGTCAGAAGGCATCCGGCCTTACTACTGACGCGCCGATTCACCTCGTTTCGGAGCCCGAGGCGGCTGCCATCTATGCTCTTCACGGCCTTGATCCTCATGGTCTTAAAGCCGGGGACACCGTCGTTGTCGTTGATGCCGGCGGCGGTACCGTTGACCTCATCTCCTACACAATAACCGCCCTGAAGCCAATCCTTGAAGTCCAGGAGGCCGCGCCTGGCTCCGGTGCTCTATGCGGTTCAACCTTTCTCAACATGCGCTTTGCCAAGTTTCTAAAGGCGAAGCTCGGCAAGGAGGATGGATTTGACGACGAGATCATGGCCGAGGCTATGGAACAGTTCGAGAAGAAGGTCAGCATCCTGGGTTGATGTCGCAAGCGTCATTATACTAATACCATGCAGGTCAAGCGACAGTTCACCCTCGGGGCGGCACCGGACGAGACCTACACCATCCCTGTCGGAGGTCTCGCCAACAACAAAGAGCTCGGTATCAACCGCGGTCGCTTTGCGCTGAAGGCATCTGACCTGCAGACCATCTTTGAGCCTGTGGTTTTGGAGTGCATCAAGCTTGTTAAGGACCAGATCACAGCAAGCAACGTTCCAATTCGCGCCATTCTCCTGGTCGGTGGCTTCGGTGCTTCCAATTACCTCAAAGAGCGTCTGCGCAACGCCATCAACAAAAACATTCAGATCATGCAACCGCCAAACGCCTGGCAAGCTGTCGTTCAAGGGGCCGTCATGAAGGGCCTGGCACAAGTCTCTCCTGACCGTCTTACGCAGGTCAAGGTCCAGAATCGTAAAGCTCGCAAGCACTACGGAACCGAATGGCGCACTAGGTACGATCCCAAGCATCACAGCCACCTCGAAAGCAAGCGACATTGGTGCGGTCTGGATGGTTGCTACAAGGTGTATACTATGGAATGGTTCATCCAGCGAGGCGACAGTGTCTCCGAGAACGAGCCTTTCTACACCTCATTCGTCTGGACGGGCCTCGTCAGCCAGGGTCGCATCAAGAAGATCAAGATGGACATTTACGCAGACCGCAATCACCGAGCCGCACCAGTAGCACGAGACGAAAACGTCCCAATGCTGGTCCATGTGGAAGCAGACGTCAGTCACATCCCGGAGCACATGCTTGCCCGCCGCAAGGGATCCGATGGTCAATCATACTATGAGCTGAGCTGCAAAATTGAAGCAGTGTACCTGTCCGCATCGACGACATATACGTTGATCTACAATAGTATGTTCAAAAGCCTCCACTCCTTCCGCCTCAGCTACTGATGTGCCGTAGATCAACGGTACAATACTGTCACCGCCGAATACGTCTAAACACCAAGAGTTCAGACCAGCCAAGTGTTGCGAGTAGTATGGGAATCAGGTCTTGTATATTAGGATGTGCTATCCAGTCGACGTACATGATATTTCCAACCTGACTTTCTGCGTGTAGTACCGGGTTTCGGATGCTCCTGGCCTAATTAATACTTTTTTCCAAAACCGCCTTTTCCCGTATGCTCTGCAAGTGAAATCGGCTTTTCGTGCGTAGTCAATTCAGCTGCTACGGCCTCTCCCACAGACACAACAGTTGGGATTGCGGATTGCGTCATTGGGAAATTGTCCACCATATGGAAACGGTGTCCTGCCCGACCCAACAATTTACCACTTCTTGCGCAGATCCCTGTCGCAGAATATGCGAGCCACGAATTGAAGCAACGCAGAAGCCGTGAGGCAAAGGCCGGTGAAAATTATGAGATGCCGATACTCGTCCGGAGTGCCATGTCGAATGAAGGCCCCGCCGATGGGCGTTCCCGTAAAGACACCAATAGCGCTCCAGATCGAAAACGCACCCAGACGAGCGCCCACCTTGTCCTTCGGGGACATTGCGACGGTGACAGATGGCGTGACGCTGATGAATATCCCGGAGCAGAATCCTAGACGGGCTTTAGCAACGGGGGGGGGTTAGCCTTGTATGGCACATATTTACATACCGTAAAGACAGGCAAATGCGACAATTGTGCTCACGCTAGTGGGCAACAACCAAAGTGTGAGGCACAGAACGCCGGAGGCCGCAGTGAGCGGATAGAGAAGGTTCAGGCCACCGGTATAATCGGCAACGAAACCGCCGCTGTTGCTGATTAGTCTACTAGACCGGAGTACTCGCGTTGGGTTGGTTCTTACATGATTCGACCAAAGAGGCTGGATCCGTTGATCAACGGAAGCAGGTATTGCTTCACACCGGCTCCGGGATGGTGAACAGCGATGTAGGGCTCTACATGATGCATGAGTTAACAAAAGTCCCAAAGCGAGGGGAGAATGAAAAATTGAAAAAAAAAAAAAAAAAAAGCGCTGCAACGGTGATGATGTCCACGCACCTAAGTAGTAGAACGGGACGTAGAGCCCGAAGTTGCCCACCACGTTGGCGAGAGCAAGCGTGGCGTACCGGGGGTCGCGGAAACCGTTGAAGTCCACGATGGACCAGATTGACTTGAGGGGCTTCGCGGGCACCTTGGGCCGGGAGATGAGAATGGCGGTTCCGTAACACCCTAGACTGATCAGCGCGGCGATCCGCAAGGTCCAGCCAAACCCCAGCGTCGGCACGAGGTGCGCGAACATGATTGGCAGGCAAACGCCTCCGGCGCTGCTCCCGCCGGCGACGATGCCGAGGGCGAGCGCGCGGCGTTTGGTGAAGTGCTGGCTGGCGACCGGGACGGCGAGTGAGGTGCCGAAGACGGCCGTGGCGCCAAACAGAACCCCCTGCGACGGGCGGCGTTAGTCGGGGGAGATATCCTCAGCATGTTGCAAGAGAGTGCCGTGGCACCC
>MPGH01000100.1:132960-193775 GCA_001937105.1 Colletotrichum chlorophyti | reverse complement strand
CATGGCTCGGATTTCCCATCGTTTTGACAACGTCTGGGTTCCTCATGATCCGTATAGCGCTTAAAGGGCATGTCTCCAGGAAAAAGTTACGGGCAGGAGTTAATGTGGTATCAATTTTCCCACATGAAAGTCTAATCGTTGCAAACCTCGGGCTGGGCAGGATACAGATATGTCTATTAGAACTAAGAACGCCTTCGTCAGGCCGTCGAGTCTGACCTGCCCATTGCAAATGGGTGAGATGAAGAAACACGCTTCGTATAAACGTACGTGGACAACGTCTATCGCCATGATATCGTGCGGACCTCCACCAACCCGTGCGATTAGGAGCCCGGATCTACACTAAGCCAACACTATACGATATCCGGAACATGCAAACAAGCGGGGCTCGAAGAGAAGGAGGTAATACCACTAGCATCGTCCGATTTAGTGGAAAAGAACCGGCATGGTGTTTTGTCACGCCATGAGGCCATGAGAAGCCCGACACCCACCAGCCGTGACCAGGTTCGTACAAGGCAAATGCGCATCTTTGAAAAGCAACAACGCACGAGCACGTCGGATTCCTGGCAGTGCAACATGACGCATAAAATAACAGCTTCCATTTACTTGCAAAAGGCATGATCATTACCGTCAACGCCCGTCGAGGCAGGGCCAAATCATCGACATCTAGGCCTTTTTTATGATCCCCTCCAATCCAAACCAACTTGCGTTTTGCAACGCGGCTTCCTACTCCTTGTCGTCTTCCGCCTCCTCGCTTTCCTCCGCCTCGTCCACTTCTTCCTCCTCAACCTCCGCGGCCGGTTCCGTTCCGTTAACCTTTTGGACCTCAGGGGCTGCCGCGGGGGTGGCACCGGCCTCACGCTCCAGCTGAAGCCACTCGTCCCATTCCGGGAAGAGCTCCTCATCCTCCACAGGGACACCAATGAGCTTGGAAACGCGACCCTTCTTGTTCTTCTCAAGGCTTTCCTTCCACTCCTTGACAACGTCGGCCGTCAGACTCGGCTTGTACGTTTGCGAGAAGAGGACGGCCTCGGCTAACCGGCCGGTCTTGGTGAGAATCTCAACGCAGCCGGCCACATCGCCAAGCAGCCACTTGCAGCTGAAGGCGACATTGTGGGCGCCTGTCTCCTGAGCCTGCTCAGCCAGTTTTGAAAGCCCGTTGCGGTCAGACGTGGAAGAGTAGAGGAGGAGTAGGGAGCCGAGATCCCGTGCGTTAGTGAAGCACTCCTGCGCTACCGCGACTTGCCATCCTGCCAGCGCCGCGTCACCGACGGTCTTCCACTTGTGTTCAACATCGGCTTTCCTGGCCAGCTCAAGAGCTGTGTCCAACTGGCCGAGGCCGAGGGAGAGCTCGAACTTATGTTCGGGATCGGTCGCAACCTCCAGCGCCAGTTCCTTGTGGCCCTGGCCCTCCAAGAAGCGGGCAATCTTGTTAAGCTGGTCTGCCGGAATAGTGGGCAGGAGCTCTTGCGCCGTTTCCATGTCATCACGGAGAACCAACGTCTGATACTCCAGAACCGGTAGAGACAGAGCAAACGAGGTGACGGAAACATCCTTGTCGGCAAGGTAGATCCTTGAGTCGCGCTGGATGTAGCCCAAGATGTACATGGACTGGTCGAAGTGGGACACCGTGTAGGTCTGGTCGCCAACAAGGTAGTTCAACCGGTTCGTGCTGTTTGTGTAGAGGAAACAGTCGCCGACCCACTCTCCAGTTCGCACGCTGCCCATTTAGATTAGTTTGGAGATCTTCATCGAGCGACATACCACATACCTCTCGTTGATATCGGTGATAACCTCGAAAGCGGACTCAACACCGTCCTCGTCGGCCTGACCAGTCTGAACACCCTCAATGTAGGCCTCGCGGGAGAAGCGAAGGACGTAGAAGGTGTCTTCACACGCAAGAGCGACGAGTTCGCCGCTGTCGGACCAGTAGACCTAGCTCAAGTCAGCCACACAAATCCACGTAACGGCGTATACAGACATACCGCTCTTGGCTCGACCTCAATCCGCCTAACCAGGCCGCCAGTCTGCCAGTCAAAGAACGAAATACCGCCCTGGCCCTTGACACCGAGGAGAACACCGCCAGTCAGGCCCTCGGCCTGGAAACCCACATCGAGGCCGCCGGTTTTCTCGACAAAGTTCTTGTAGACCTTAACGCTGGTTGGCGACTCCCGGATGGCAAAGTCGTTGGTGTTCTCCTTGGAGGCCCAGACGAAGTCCAACGCAGAGCCGAAAGCCTTGTTGCGCCAAGCCAAAGCCGTGTAAATGATGTACTCACCGTCGCCGCAGACAGCCACGAATCGTCCGTTGGGGTTATGGACTAGAGTCGAGGGGTAGACTTCGCAAGTCCCAAGTTCCTTCACGGGGAGGCTGATGGGCTCGTTGTCCTTGATCGAGGCATCTAAAACGGCCGTCAACAATGTAACCGCAATGGCGTATTGAACACCAACTTACCTCCACCCTTGATAATGGCCGAAACAACCTCGTTGTGGCGTGCCCAGACGAGCTTTCCTGAGGCGTCCATGGACACGGCTGGCTCCTCGCGACCCAGCTTCACGACCACAGCACCGTCATCGAAACCAACAGCCACGCCCTGCTTGCCCTTCTGGTAAGAGACACACCATGCGCGCTCCAAACCGTAGTTAAGTGACTGCTCGAAACGGTAGGTATTGGCGTGCCATATCCTGATGGTGCCGTCTTCGGAACCGGAAATGATAACGGGCAGTTCGGGGTGATAGCACGCGAACGAGACGTTATTCGTGTGGCCCTCAAGGGTTGCAATCAGCGACTTGGTGGTGTAGTCCCAGACCTTGACAGTCCGGTCGTCGGATGTCGTCAGAAGATAGGGCTTGTCGGAATGGGGGTAGTAATCGACGTGGTTGACGCCCTTGGCCTCGTGCGCCTCAAGGGTGAAGTTGGGCGTCGAGGAGCCGAGGCTCCAGATCTTGACGGTGCGGTCCAGAGAGGCCGAAGCGAAGGTGTTGGTGTCCTTGGGGTTGATGGCGAGACCCATAACGTAGTGGCCGTGGCCCTCAAAGACCTGCACGCACTTCCAGCCCTTCTCCCAGTCCCAGAGCTTGATCGTCATGTCATCGGAAGCGGTCAGCACAAAGGGTTGTGTCGGGTGGACGGCAATGGCGCGGATGTAGTCGGGGTGAGCTTCAAACGAGGTGATCTTTTCCGACGTGTTGTAGTTGTAAACTCGAATTTGGAAGTCATCGGAACCGCAGACGATCCAGTTCTTTCTGGCGACAAATCGACCGGCACGGACAGGAACATCGGTAAGCTCGAACGTCTTGACAATCTGCTGCGTTTCGTACGACCAGATGTAGACATGGCCGCTGTACAATGTCGTGAGAATCCATGGCTCTTGAGGGTGGAAGTCGATACCCTTTACCCGCTCGCTGCGGGCGAACAATTGCCGCTGGATGAACAAGTCAGCTATGGGAGCTATTCAGGAGGTGACACACTGGCTCAAGCTGTGTGGAGCTGTAGCAGCAAGCCAAGGTATAAAGCTACTGCCCAAAACTTGCGCAGGCGAGAAAAATTGCTGAAGAAAAAAAAATCCGGATAAATTCATACCTTAACGTCAACCTTCATCGTGACCACCTATGCGAATGCCAGCAAGGGAGGAAGGGAAACGAAGGATGGTTAGTATCCTCGAGAAGCGAAGTGGGGTGTGTTGAATGCGCTGGTTGACGAAACTCAACGGGCGATTATGCGCCGGCCGTCCAGCTGTTTCGGAATTCAAGATGATACTGGGAGAGGCTGCTGGAAGCCAGTCGCGGAAGGGATTCGGAGAGCCTCGTCAACGTGTGTCGTGGGAATTGATGGCTTCCAGAGCTGTGAGGCGCAATTTTGTCCAGGTCGGCATTTCGAGCTTCAACAGATGTGTCCCCAAGGTACTGTGAGTTCAGGAGCTCATTGGTGCCTGAGGGAAGTGGCTTTTGCCTAAGGCATCAACATCAGGAACTATCCTTATCTTATCGGTCAGCCACATTTGCATCGGCGTGTGCGCCACGACTTGCTATGAAAAGTGTACTACGCACAGCCAATACCTAGCTGCAACGTACGGCACGTTGGATGAAAAGATGAGTCTTATCATGTGTAAAGTAACCATCACCACCAGCACAATACAATCATTGGATAGTCTTGACTGAGGGGTTAAGAACTCATCACACAGGTTCATTCTACAATGCAAGCAATTGAAAAATGTTAAAGCTATCGTGACATGAAGGTTCATATGTAAGGATTAAGTCACGATTTTGCACATCAATTTTGAACACGGGATGCTTATCACCACGGAGCGAACGTGACTGTTAGCCACGTAAACCCTGATTTAATCACACAATGAGCGACGCCGCCAATTTCACGACTAAGAGTGCTCGTATAATGTTGGTACGATAACAAACAGAAGTTTGGGGGATGTATACGTATGTACGGATACAAAACGTTTATTTAGCGAAGTGGCTAAACAATCAAACTCATTCCGGTAACCGTTCGTTACCCCGATGGAAACCATCCGTAAAATGCAAGGGATTGTCTTTCCCTACGTATACCAAAAAAACTCCACGCCTGTCCCATGATATATGCCCAACTCCGAAAAAACTCCATTCCATAAATCGTAAAATACTTTAAAGCTTCGAGTTGAGTCATTCCTCGCTGTCGGCCTGAACCTTGCGAACAACCTCAACAAGCATGGGGTGGATCTTCTCGGTAGCCTGGATACCGCAGACCTTGGTGACAATATCCTCAGGACCATTCTCAGTCATAATCTGAGAAAGCTCCTTGCTCTCATCGTCACCCTCAACGTCCTGGAAGCGGAAAGCCATCTCGGCGGCACGGAGCAGTGCAGAGCAGTCCTGACCTTTTTCGGCAAGCTCCGCAGCGGGGCCGATGAAACGCTCCTTACGGCTAAGCTTACGGAGCGGCGCACGACCGACGCGCTCGACAGCATCTTCCAAGTGAGGGTTGCCGATACGACGGATGATCTTAGAGGCATATTCGCGTTGAGCCTGCTCATCGATACCGTGCTTGCTGATAATGAGGTTGCTTGTCTCCTCGAGTGCCTTGCGAACCTCAGCCATGATAGCCTTGTCCTGCAGAGCATCGTAAACAGTACGCTTGCCGCGGTTGTAACCGTGGTAGGCGGCAGTGGCGTGACCAGTGTTAACAGTGTAGAGCTTGCGCTCGATGAAGGGAGCAAGGTTGTCAACCCAGTTGATACCCTCAATACTGGGAATTTCGTCGAACGGTGTGCGGTCGACAACCCACTCGTAGAACTTCTCGAGAGTAACGTCCAAACCAGCATTTGGGTCCTGGGCAGGGACAATGCGATCAATGGCGGAATTAGCGTAGCGAGCACGCTCGTGGTGGTCTTCCAGACGGTGGGGTGCGGTGTTGCGAGGGTCCTTGATGTGCTCGGCAAGGGTATCGGTGGCACCAATGGCGTTTTCGCAGGCAATGACAGAGATGGGTGCCAGGTTGCTGGGTCGCTTGTCGATACCCTTGGCAATGACGGGGGCGATGAACTTCAGGATGTTCGGGCCGACAGAACACGTGACGACGTCAGCGGTGGCAATTTCGTCGACCAGTTCGGCCTCATGTGTTTTTGAGTTGATGGCGCGGTAATTCGTGATGGTGTTCTCGTTGGTACCCTCAGCACCAACCTCAATTACACGGTATGACGGTGTCTCGTTGAGCTTGTTGATGAGAGCATCAGCAACATCTGCGAAGATGACTTCGTAACCCGAGTTGTGGAGGAAGCAGGCGACGAAGCCACGGCCGATGTTACCGGCTCCGAAGTGGACGGCCTTCTTGGTCTGTTGTGTTGTCGACATATTGGGCGTGTGTGTAGTAGTCAAATGGGGAAGAGATGTATGAGAATGTTTTCAAACTCGATGAGTGTTATGGTGTTTGTTTGGTCTAATAGACTCGATCGAGACTAGACAAGTGTATTGTAGTTGATGAGAAGAAGTGGTTAATTAATTGATTGTGAGAAAACTGGAGGGGAAATCGATTCACTTTATATTCTGAAAGAAGATTCGCCTTCTGACATCGGAGGAGGACCACGACGATGCAATAGAGTGCGAGTGCTTGTGGGAAGGCACCATGGGATGGCCTTGACGTGTGAAGGCTGATTATAGTGGGGGCAATGGCCCGAAAAGGAAAGCCTGAGGGGCGTGCAGTGCACACGAGGGGAGGGAGACCCATGCGACACGTCCATGTAAACTAAATCCAAAGTACGTACCTCTCTCCAGTGTGTCTCCATGGATGACGGCCACAGAGATACGTACTGTGAGGTACTGTGTATCGCCTAAGTACCTTTTCCAGTCAAGTCGAGGGTACTTCTTCGTCGGAAAGTCACTTGTATGATGTATTCAGGGCCGCCCCCAGAACAATGACATAACGCCGCACTCTCCCTCATCCCCCCAGCCATGCCATCATCCGCTTCAACCCCATAATTTGAACAGGTCCTGCGAATAGCCAACTCGCATTTCGTCCGTCCCATCACTTTGTCCGAGGAGGCCCCGCTTCATTGAAACAGAGCGGCGGCGCCTTAGCTCGCGACTGCTCGTTGCCCTTCAAGCCAACGAGCATGCATCATTTCGTCAAGGACAGCACAACACAGGATTAGTGTTAGTGTCTGTCCATCAAAGTGTACCGGGTACTGCAGGCCCTTTTACCTCACCCAGGGGGGAGGGGTGTGACGAGAGAAAGGCACTTATCCATGAGTCGCCAAGTTGGAGGGGAAAGGTGCAACCAGTTGGTTCCTCCGTTGGGTTGGGATGCCGATTGTGGATGAATGGGGATGGGGCACGAATGGGGAATATTTTGGGGCATACATGCTACAGCAGTTCAGTGCAACCGAAAATGAACGTACGTTGTAAAGCAAGTGAAAGATATCGATATCTCGTCATGGGTACTTGGCTGTCCCCTCTGTTCAGGTTTGATTTATTTTCCTCTTCTGCTGTTCCAGTTCTCGTTCGATTGCTCGTATGAATGATGTTGGATTACATGTAGCTTCTGTTTACTTTCGCATTTGATTCTCGCTGCGGACAAACCGTTGTTGGAGACTTGACCAGTAAGAGGCTCGGAGGGGCGTCACATTGACTATGCCCGTGGCATGTGAGGGGATGCAACCCTTTCATCTTCCGTCCAGGCAATCTGCTCTCCCTCTCATACGCGCCGCTTACTCGGCTGTCTTTCTGTCATCATTTTGGCTCGTGTAAACTTTTCGATTGTCATGCTCGTCAGAAACAATGGCTCCACCGGACCAGAGGAACAAAGCTGAGGGAAGCCCAAAAGGGCCACCCGTGGACGATCACGAGCTTCTCATGCGTTGCATGTCGAAGCGAGTTGTGTGCCGGGTTGAAAATGAGCCGTAGGCAATATTCAGCATCAACTCCTGTCGTATCGCTTCAAGATAGAGCAGCCGAGACACTGATACCGGGTGTCCAGCATTTCCGGCGATGTCAATCCACGGGATGGCGTTGCCCTTCATTCAAAGGAAATCCCGCATGCCTGCTGCGTAAAGCCCAAGCCCCAACCTAGGCTGCCTCACAATCTTAGCTTACAGGGCTGTGGTGGGTAGACGGATGAAAGGATACATGGCTGATGGATGAATGCCATGCCGATTCCGTCTGGTCTGGGACCACGGACCCTGATTAAAACGACGACGCAACATTTACATACGTAGTTGTAGCGTGGGCTGGCGACGACGAGGATCCGGTACCATCAGCCCGAGTACAGAATTCAGCAAAGCACTAATTGCTTCTCCCTTATTTCGACTTTGACTTGAGCCATGCAGCTGGTGTGTCGAGCAATATCAAACGTTGATCAAAAAGGGTGTCCAAGGGGTCGGATCAGGCGTGAACCGTGGCTTGAGTGGCAGAGGCTTTCCTTCCCGTCCTTATCGTGTCCCTGTGTCGCATCACCAATGGAAATCGGGTATCATCAGCGCCCTGCTCCCGATAAGCCATTCTACGGGGGTTGGAAGGGGACTGGTGCCTCCGTGGGCTGTTCCTGAATCTCCCTGCGCCGCTTCACGCTGATTGGGCGGGCGTGCCCACTGACTATCCGCCGAGGGGGCCGAGGGGCCGTGGAAATTACTGATGCCGCGATACGCCGATGTGTTCAGGATATGCTTTCGACTTCCCGACGGGAGATGAAGGGGCCGGCCTGGTACCTCGAAGGGCGTGCTTTGCGGTATAGTGCGTATAGATTGGCCATGAATTAAGCGGCATCACGTCCGGCAATCAACTACAGACTCGCCAGGAACTTGGATGAATGCCGCAGCTCATCGATCGAGACGGCTGGGTATGCATCATTGGTTGAATCAGACTTGAGATCCGTGATAGCCCCTCCTTCGGTGGATTTGACGGACTTGCCCACTCCAGGGTCCCCACCTTGTTCTGTCTTGCTGCGGCGGCCCCCTTTTTCCTAAGAGGTCAGATTCGGCCATGAAACGGGACGGAATTACCGTGAGCGAGAGATAGTGTAATAGACGGCGGCGGCTGCTGTCAAGCTTGCCCAGGTATCCTGCCAGGGTCCCAGGCCTCAAACGCAAGGCAGCGATTCGTGGAGCTGTCGATATGGCGCCACTTTGGGATCTGTTGTCGCTGCGCCGAGACGAGGGGTCCGTAGGTTCTCGCTTTGTTTGACGCCGACGGTGACCAAGACAGGCCAAGCGCAGCGGAGATTCGGGGAGGTGGTGAATGTGACGGTGGAATGGTGACGACTGTGACTGGACTGGGCTGGCTGAGTGACGCGTGCACCGTAGCACTATGGTAGAGGGGAGACGTACGTTGTAAGTGGACTGTGGGCTTGTGGGTCACCTATGCTGTGGGTTGGGCTTATCTGTTTGCGCTTGGTAAGGGCGATAAGACGAGATATGGAACACGTCCACTGGGGCTACATGCTGTTTGTTTTCTCCTTTATCCAATGAAGTGTAACATTGAAGATCCGTAATGCAGGGTTTCTAGGGAATCGTCTGTTTGGCCTCCTAACTACCAGATTTCTGCCTTTCACTGTAGGGCGGTCGATTGGAGGCGAGCAGGTGAGGCAGACTCGGAGGGGGGGCGAAGGGAGCGGGACGGCGGGCCATCCGACGGTATTAGCGGCAGCACCTTTTCTTTTTTTGAATTTTTCCTGCTTGCGGCTTGTTCGCCGATGAACACCTGCAGGAAGGGTGCAGCGCAGACGCAAACTAGACGACCATGACACATGAAACTTGAAGACAAGAAAGACAATGGAAAGTGAGATTCTGCCCGAGAGTCCCATCAATCGGGAGTGATTGGCCGACAAAAGTGTGGGCTGCATATGCTCAGCTGGGAAGGGAAAGAGGCAATTCTCTCGGCCGCCTTTTCCCACCATCTAGCAACCCCCCCCGTTGCCCCCCCTCATGCCGTGCCTCTGCGTCGATATGATGTTTTCGCCGTTCATGTAAACGGGGGACAGCGTGTTCGTTTCCATATAGTCAAGTGGGTTGGCTTCGATTTGTCAACGTCTGGTTATGCTGCTGTTGTGTCACCAACTGGGGCAGATTGCGTGTGAGCGAGCAGGCTGCGAGTAAACTTCTCCTGTTACGGATACAATGGAATCAATCGATCGTGACCGGCGGTCGTTGGAGGGGCATGGCATTTTGGGGCGAGGAAAGAGACATCTCGAAGATACTCGAACCTGTACTTCCCCACGCTTTACGAAGCGGAGAGATACCTCCACCTAACCAAGCCATGGGTTCCTGACCCAGAAATCCATGGGTGCCCGAACGGTTCCCAGTCTGCCAGTCTCCAGTATTCAGAGGACTTTGAGTTCGGAGTGGAGGTACCAATCGACGAATAATCGTGTATGGGACGGCGGCGACGCAGACTGTCTCTTCAAGTGCCTTCCAAGTACCTTCCGTTTTCCGGTCCTCTCTCATGCCTTCCCTGCCGTCCTGCACCGTGCTTGCCCAAGGCGCAGTGGATGGTGGTGGGGGCCCTTTTCCGTCTGCTCCAGGAACACCACGGCGCGCACCCGAAGCTTCCGTTTGCGCTTTCTGGAGCCGCTTCCACCACCACCGAGCTGGAATGGGTCGCCGTCTTGCGTTTCCCTCCCTGCCGTCCCTGGGTCCACCACAACCATATCGTGTAAAGCACTGCAGCCACTCACCCGGCCGCTAATTACCTGTCATTCTGCCTCACTCACTCTGCTCATGTCAGCTCGTGCCTTGCTTCGGGTTTGGCGCCATCGCTCATATGCTGCTGAAGGTTGCCGCATCATGCCCATATCGGTCTTCTAGTGTTCTGGTACCATCTCTGACAAGGCAATTGTTACGATGGCCATTATCACACGGAACCATGAATACATTCCCGTCACATTGAAAACGTGGCTTGGTAAAAACCTGGCCCATCAGTGTTGAGCACGCCTGATAGTACGACAAACACCACGTATACAACATGCGACACCAATAAGGCAATCTAGACGTTGCAGAATGGGTTTCACATTTCTTCAACGAGAATAATGAGGCTTCAGCCATGTTTTTCTCCTGTCTTTGGCACAATGTAGGCTCGGTTTTGGCTGACAACCACTCTGCGCTTACTGGACGCCATCTCTTTTCTCACAACGCAGAGCTCTCGCCTTCTGTCTCATCTCTCCCCTCCCTTCCTCTGTGGCTGGTCCGTATGGGTGACGATGAATGCCACCGTGGACTTCCCCCACCATCTCGTTCTTCATCACCACCACTGCCGTCACCAAATTCAACGATCCTCGCTATCGTCACCATCCTCGCTTTTTCAGCCAGTCTGAGCCTCAAACCTTGGTACAGCCCTTCCGAGCGAATTACGCTCGGGCTTGAACTACTAGGCGCGACATCATTTTCGTTGCCGATGCAAGATGGCTGCCACGCCGCCATGTCGGTCGTCTACCTTCCCGTCAAACCATCAAGCTTGGACGAAAAAGAAGAAGCCTTGGAAACAGAACAGCGACGACATCGCACAGAGGCACCGGTTGTCGCTCCGGGGTGCGGTCCGGCAATCACCACTGCCTCAACCGTGCAGCAGTCTACCACTGGGCAGTTGAATTGTCACGACGACGAGGACATCCATTAACCCATGCATTATGCCGAACCATCATAGAGTTCGGATTCCTGTCACAGATTACACTACCCTCCACGGGGCCCTGGCTGTTCCCGCTCGCTGGCCTGCGATGACATCGGCCTGCCGATCGCCACCGCCTCGGCTACGACAGGCAACCCCCGTGCCGATTAGATATAGGGGTCATCGTGCCTCGAACAAAATAGCCTCAGTGGCCACACAAGACTGCAGTCTGCGGCACGCACGGGCTACGACGTCCGAAAACACATTCTGTACTGAGGGCCGCACCCTGCATCACACTCTGCTCCTTTGTCAGTGACCGAGTCAAACGTCCGCAGCACAGCTGTGCCATGCGTAAGAGATTCGACGAAAAGGAATGACGTCGTCTGCACCATGATAGGTCCTGCATTACGCCAACTAAGACGCAAAATGAATACACGCATGCCCATACTAGTTGTAGTAGTAGTACTAGTAGTACTAGTAGTAGTAGTGCTTCCGTTCTAACCTCAAGCCCGATCGTCAGCCATGACATGACACCCGCTAAACTCTTTTGTAACAAATCACAAGAGGCGCGATCCCGTCATCGTGTCCCACCAAACTGTGTAAGGAGGCACGGCAGCCATGGCTTGTACTCCTATATGAGATGGGCTGGCCAGTGCCTTGCGAAACGGCCGGCGGCGTTGGACCAATCTGATAGCGACGGACATGACCGTGCCGGGCGCTTCGGGCGCTTTAAACCCTGTGCTGGTTCAATACGTGTAAACGACACAGCGCATATTGCTTGCACGAAGGCGCCAGTGGTTCACCAGGCGGCGAAAAGCCAACATCCCAGCAATCTCACAATCTCTTACGGAGACGACAAGGATGGATGCCTTTCTACAGTATCGACCAATGGACGGGTGGCCGTTGGCTCCGCCGCAATGGAGTTTCCTGAGATGGTCTCCATGAGAAAAGGAGTCTTCTGAGGCTTCCAAGAGCCTCTCCCGCTCTGTGACTGGACGAAAAGAGGCGTCAGGATCAGGGACTCAGAACCGGAGTCAGCACAGTGCTGAACTCCAACCCCCCATCCCTCCGCCGCTTTCCTTGGCATGCGTCATTGCCGGCCCCTACATCAATGCACACACGCCCGCAGAACCTTGTCAAGCCCCGTGAACCCTTCCCATGGAGCCGCTTTTGTGCAACCTGACTGGCCGATCCTCCTGAGCCAGCAATTCTTAGGCACCAAGGGTCCTCTTGCTCACTGTTGAAATCGCTGTCAAGTCACCGGTACTTGAGCGACTTTACCCCCGAGGGTGTGCACTTAATCAGAGGGCCCTGTTCCTGGTTTCTCCTGTTGCAGCTTGCATTTTCACATTTCACGATCCGCCAAGTTGAAGTTTGTCAAAAAAACAAAAACTCAATGGAACCGTCATCCTACGACATCGTTCGACGATGGCGGTATGGGGCTCTGGTGATTTAGTCAAACCAACCGCAACCAGGAAGCACGTCATTGGTATTTCAAGTAAGCGGGGAAAACGCAAAGAAACAGCAGCGCGAAGAAATCGGCCGTCAGTGAGTCTCGAGTTTAAGCCATGCACTTTAGGGTGCTCGCAAAACCTGACGTTATGGATAGGAATCTGCCACGGTCTTGCGGCTAAGCACTTCCGATTTTCCACTCATGCCCTCGGAGTTTCTTGTCTGGCTTCAGCTGCTGCGAAACAACCCGAGATCATCGATATCAGATCGATCATCAGGCTTCAACGGAGATAGTCAGGAGATTATGCCTTTCTGGAAGACAACTACCGTCGTTAAGATGTGCCAACTCTTCGGCTACAGCGACTATCCCACAAGATAAACGGTGGTCAAAGCAGTCCTGGAGCAGCTGTCAACCCACTACTTTGTGGGTAACCCCAGATGATCCCGAAGTTGGTGATGGATCAACAGACGGTGTTTTTGGACGACATATTCCACGTGAGCAACTGACAGAGAAGCCGCCAGTCAAGCGATTTGTGGGCTGAGAACCGGTGCGGACTGCGCGTTTGCCGCGGTCGTCCATAGTGGATGGCTTCAGCAATCTGGCACACGGTGTTTCTTCTTCGTTTTCTCTTGCGGTATAGTACCATCATCACCAACGACACTAGGGGACATTGATGGCACCGCTTCGATGGAATCTCCTGATGCGTGATACTTACCACACGGTTCTACTGCTTTCGCGTCCTTTGAGACTTGATGTTCTTCCGGTCACCCTGAGGCAACACAGGGACCGGTTGTCAGTAGGCCTTCAACCAGCCCGAGCTACAAGCACTCGGCAACCGCGATGTATACCCGACCCGGCTTCTGAGTTCAAGAACGGCTAATTATTTCCCTTCACACGGTGAAAATGCAACCCGTCCGCTGCGTATTTCGCTAGGACGGCCCGATGCCAAAAATCCCTCTTTGCAAGGCAGCGGGATATTCTGCGACAGATGGGAGTTGATCTGCAAAGCGCTCACAGCCCCCCCCCCCTTTCATGCGCTATTGTTGGCGGCCTCACCGTCTTACGCCCTTGCCTTTGCCCCGATGGACATGTCACGCTGTCCCACACACAGCTTACCACCAAGACTGACTCAATACCTTTCTTGTTTCTGTCCCGTGTATGTGCAGCCAGTAAACAGTCTGCCCGATTTTTGACTCCTTTTTTTATTTTTATTTTTATTTTTATTTTTTATAAACGTGACCCTGGGGATGTTGGTTCCCCATAGGGACGGCCATGCACACGAGGTTAGTGGGAAACCAGAAGACGATTGGAGAGCTGCCCGGTTCATGCCGCGTCGACTGTGGTAAGTGGGGCCGGATTCCCCCGATCCACACACTAGGGACGTGAAAGGGGTGCCCTTCTCACTCACTTGATCTCTCCAGCTGCCACACTCTCGACAGGATATTCAGCTGCTTTTCGACGTGATTAAAATTGATCTGGATCCGGTAGGGGAGTAAGACATTGATGTTCCGAGGTCACAAAGGGCGACATCTGCTCCGACAATGATCGACATTTCGGCGATGAGGACCGCAAAGCCCGTCGCAACGTCGCTGTCCGTGAGGCGCCTCAGGGTTGGCAAGGGGACGACCCAAAGCCTGCGAACTTTCCAAGGCCCCACCACTCGTCCCTCGTTGTGCGCCGCATTCATCCCAGGCGAGAGGACACGGATTCCTTCATGCCGATTGCGTCCTACCCTTTCTTCTCCAGCGGCCAGCCAGAGCCCGAACACTCGGCGGCCCGCTTGGCTTTCGTAACCCCGCATCGCGGAGAGAGCAAGACCGGACGCGCGCAGGCGGCGGCCGTCGGCGGTCGGGTGTGCGGCACAGTGAGACCTCGCTTGGCGGCAGAAGGGCCTCCGCGGGCGGTGGACTTTGCGAGGACGGCACGAGCTTGCTCTGGCATCCTAACACATGCAATGGGCAGCAAACGGCCCTCCTCGGCCTTGGTTACACCTGCTTTTTCTGACGGGTTTGATTTCGTAACAGCCGGGCTATAACCCAGGCAACGGTTGGGCGCGGTCTAAGCTGACGCGTGCATGGTGATCCCGATCAATTCAGGTGGGAAAATGAACAATCCGAAAAGTGAGCGGCACCAGGCCCTTTTGGTGGGCAACGGGAGTGCGCGGGCTCTATTCAGAGCGAATGCACAGAGATACATGCTGCGCCCGCCGTCCGTCGGCCGGATACGAGGGATAAACCAAAGAGGAATCACGGGCGTACATCTTGAGTCGAGCGAGGCATCCGTCGCTCACTCCCCCCCACACATCAACGACTGCTCGCTGGCATGTGCACTTCCCCAGACTAGCCAGCGGGGACTCTCCTTTGGGGAGCGTTCTCCATCAGTAGGATGGCTGGCGGCGGAGTGTACTGAACAAAGGTGTGGTAAGTGGGTGCGTCTGTCTGCTGGCACTCCGAGATTGTCCAGAGGGAAGGCCTCAATGGTGGTAGATGTTACCGCACACATAAGCAGTTGTCCTCCACAGAACGGTATCGTAAAAGGTAGTGGGATTTGAGATTCGCGAGATCATTGATATAGGTAGCTTGTGTGAACACTACAGACAGACGACGACTACCACACACATCGCTTAAGATGTGGCTTGGTAGCGCATGTGGCTGGGAATTCATGCTGTGTTGTGGCCCTCGTGGACATATTGACATATGGGAAGAAGCCCACCTCCCTGGCATTTCGCCTTTCGCCTTTCAAGATGATCAGAACCTGTAAAAGTTGGAAGAAATGGCCGAAATCCGTAGATGCCGAATAATCCACGTGAGGCATGTATAAGGCAAGCCGTACGTTCCAGCAGCCAGGCGCGTATAAACACAACAGAAAGCTGTGCTGCTCCACGCGGTTCAGCAGCCGTCGATGTTGCCGCGGGCTGCCCAGAAGGCAGCGCAACGGGGGTATCTTGGAATCGGCCGGGGGGAGGAGAAGAAGAAGAAGAGGCCCGCACGATGTGAATCCTTGTAATCGACGATCGGTGGGAGGATTTCTGCCACCGTTCGTCAACGACGCTCGGCGGTCGGGGTGTTGACTGCACGGCCGAACCAAGTCAGCTGTGGACCCCGGGCCTCTCCGTGCATGCTTTTGATGGGTGAATCCCTTGGGGTCGTAGGTCGGGGATGTTTCACTGCGCGGGTTAGGGGAGGTAATGCAGCGGACACGGTGGGTTCCTCGCCAGGATTGGAAGGAAGATTTCAGGCGTCGTCGATGCTTACCTAGAGGTTCCGGCACAGACGTATTTTACTTTCATAAAGAGCATTCCTTGCTGAGTTGGTGAAAGTCGACGGAGCCGCTCGTTGACATGGCGGTGTTCTTACACACACTCGTCGGTGGGGCTGAGCCCGCCTCGAATAACGGTCTTCAGTCCCTTTTTGATCGAGGGCATCCCGCATCAACCGTGTACACCAGCCGCGGGGCCACGTTTCCGTCGTGACAGACACCAGCCAGACGGAAATAAAGCGCTCCTCTCCATTGTAGCAGACGTACGACGAGTGAGTCTAGCTCGAACCCTTACCGATCGTTTCCCATGAGATACTCATATTCTTTTGTCGAACATACGGCACAAAGCCTGGCGCCGACGTCGTCGGGGGATATAGTAGTAGCAGCCTGGATGCGGTTTTGTTTTCCAAGGAATCAATACCCCCCCCCCCGAGACCCAAGCGAGAATGGATTCCCATCCTCTAGTAACCTCAAGATGGGGAACGACACCGCCGTAAACCTCTGGCCTGCCACGGCCGTAGGAGTTCGATCCCCTTTTGATTAGTTTCAAGTGGATGGCTCACTACTCGAAGCCGAGGACCAGAGCCTCGCCATCTTGGTCTGAAACGGGGTTAGCCATCCTCGAACATGTACGAACCCGACGACGGTGGAAATCCACTGGAAAAAACCTTCCTTCCCGAGAAGAAACTCCGGTGCCGCCACTGCGAAGAAGGACGATGCGGAAGACGACAAGGAGGGACATCCCATGGCAACGCCGGAATTGAGCAAACCTGGAAACGACCGACTTTTCATTCCCCGAGTGTGATGACGGCGGCGTAGAGGAAGGGCTTCGATGGTTCGTTTGCCAGGCAGTGAAGACACACCTCCCCCCCCGCCGAACCCCGGGAGGCGAGGACTTATGCAATATCGACCATGACGGCATGGACCTCTCTGACGAAAGGATAGCATGAGACGAGGAGTCTTGATGGTTGACTCCTAGACCTTGTTGGGTGTTGAGTTTACTGCCTTCCGGTGCAGAAAGAGCATACCAAGCAGCCTTGGCCTGATTTGGCTTCGCAGGGAAGAGGCGCTTACCCTCATGGGCAACACCGAAGTATTAGAGCCCAGTCACGAGCAGTTCTAGTTCACGCAGTGAATAGTCCAGGTTACCCGGGACTGGTAAGTCCATGTCGAGCAGCCAAAGTATCATAAGAGGGCCACAGTAAGAGCATAAAAGGACCACCTAGTTGGGTCAAAAGGATTTCATTTATCTTCAAGACTGCTGGCTTCATAGAAACGTGTCACGGGGCCTCGCACCCCTCCTCTTTCCAAATTTTTTCTCAAAAACTACTAAGGACAACAAGGGGACATTAGTCATTACAGGTTAGAGTACTTCTTGAAGGCACCAATCAGGCCACCGGTGGAGGCGTCGTGGCCCTCGCCGTTACCGGACTCGTCGAGCTCCCTGGACAAGGGTTAGCAAGTGGACTTGTTACGGGCACGGAAATTGATATAGACGTACTTGAGAATCTTCTTGGCCAGGACCTTGCCGAGCTCAACACCCCACTGGTCGAAGGAGTTGATGTCCCAGACGGCGCCCTCGGTGAAGGTGAGGTGCTCGTAGTAGACGATCAGAGCGCCCAGCTCGGCAGGGCCAATGTGGCCACCGACCAGGATGCTGGTGGTAGGGCGGTTGCCCAAGAAGATCTTGTGAGGAACGAGCTCCTCAGGGGCGCCCTCGGCGCGGACCTGGTCGGCAGTCTTGCCAACCATCAGAGCCTCGGCCTGGGCAAAGTAGTTGGAGGCGAGCATCTTCTGGTGGACGTTGTTGCCGATGGGGTTGTGGCTCTTGGCCGCCAGGATGAAGTCGGCGGGAATCAGCTTGGTGCCCTGGTGGACCAGCTGGAAGAAGGAGTGCTGAGCGTTGGTGCAGGGCTCGCCGAAGAGAATGGGGCCTGTTCATGGCGCGAAGTGTTAGACTACCTGCGGGAACGCGACAAACGTTCTGATCAACAAGCCAGCTTACCGGTGGTGTACTTGGCGGGAGTGCCGTCGGAAGTGATGGTCTTGCCGTTCGACTCCATGGACAGCTGCTGCAGGTAGGCGGGGAAGCGGTGCAGGTACTGGTCGAAGCTGTTGTGTTTCAACAAGTCAGAACACGGCGTGTACATCCGCTGAGAGGTCCAAGACTTACGGAGCAACCAGGTGAGTCTGGGCCTGGAAGAAGTCAGAGTACCAGACGCTAAGGAGACCGCCGAGGACGGGGATGTTCTCCCTCAGGGGGGCGGTGCGGAAGTGCTTGTCCATCTCGTGGGCACCGGCGAGGAACTTGTGGAAGTTGTCGTAGCCAATGTAGATGGCAACGCTGAGGCCAATGGCACTCCAGACGGAGTAACGACCGCCGACCCAGCTCTCGAAGCCGAACATGTTCTTAGCATCGATGCCGAACTTGGTGACCTCCTCCTCGTTGGTAGACAGAGCGACGAAGTGCTTGGCGATGTCGCCCTTGCCGTCGGTCTTCTCGAGGAACCATGACTTGGCCGTGTTGGCGTTGGTGGTGGTCTCGGCGGTAGTGAAGGTCTTGGAGGCGATGAGGAAGAGGGTGGTCTCGGGGTCCGAGTTGGCGAGAGCCTCGGCCATGTGGGTGCCGTCAATGTTGGACACGAAGTGCAGAGTCTGGTCCTTGGCACCGTAGTGCTTCAGGGCCTCGGTGACCATGACGGGGCCGCTAGTGCGTGTTAGCGGATGCGCGTACGGAACGGGGGAGGGGGAAAGGCGTGCATGCCGAACGGATCGGGATATGCGGGGGAGCGCAGGAGTCGCGGCGGTGGGTTGTTGACTTACAGATCGGAACCTCCGATACCGACGTTGATGATGGTGGTGAGCTTCTTGCCGGTGTAACCCTTCCACTCGCCGCTGCGGACCTGCTCGGAGAACTCCTTCATGTGGTTGAGAACGTCCTTGACACCACCCTTGTTGTTGATGACGTCGGCACCGTCAACCTTCATCTCCCAGTCGCCGACATTGCGGAGGGCGGCGTGGTAGACGGCACGGTTCTCGGTGAAGTTGATCTTCTCGCCAGCGAACATGGCATCGCGCTTCTTCTCGACGCCGGCCTGCTCGGCCAGCTTTACGAGAAGGTCGAGGGTCTCCTCGGTCAGGAAGTTCTTGGAGAAGTCGAAGAGGATGTCGGTGCCCGAGGCTTCGTTCTTGAAGGTGTGGCTGAACTTGGAGAAGCGGTCGGGGTCGGAAGCGAAGGCCTCCTTGAGAACAAAGTTCTTACCGACATTGTCGCGGTGAGCCTGGAGCTCGGCCCAGGCGGGGAGGCTGGAAGCTTGAGGCATTTTGGAAAATGGATGGGAGAGGTTTCACTCGACTCAGATGAAATTCCTAGAAGCTCTGGTCGTTCGGGCGGAGAGAACGTCAGCTGGACTATTCTCTCAGTGTGGTTGTGGGTAGTGAAGATGTTTGATGGACTCTTGATTTCGGATTGACCAAGGAATAGGTTGCGTAGACGAGGAGAAGGGAAGGGTGAAAAAAAAATATCGGAAAATGATGGAGGTGTTGCGTGTTGTAGTAGACTGACGATGACTGGGGGCGGATGAGCATGAGCAAGGTGGGGGGTAGGCTGAGTGATGGCGGGAGCAGTGACCAGTGGGATGGATGCAGCGTGGAGAGCTCAGGAAGCATCCAATGACGGTGCTTGTTCGGTGGTGGCTTGTCTGGCGTGGAGGGGTAAATTGCGTAGAAAAACAGCACCTGGAACGCGGGGCACCGCTGCCACTGCTGTACCGGGCCTACCTGGGAGGACACTGACCTGAAGGAACCGGCGGAGAGAGTGACGCCTGTGGATTCGACTTTTGTGTGTTACCACTGGGCGCTCAGTAAGAGGCGGGTGAATGGGGGGTTCAAGATGGAAATCAATTGGAGAAATAATGAACGGAAAAAATCGAGGCAAGCGTGATCTGTACGAGTCGGGGGGGCAAAATGGGGATTTTGAAGAAATACCGCCTGTTCTGTTGAGTTCCAAAGCCCCCCGTCTTCCCATCCAGTTCCTCCATGTCCGTGGTATCTCCCCTCGTGCTGGAAACTGGAACTGGACCTTTCATCGTCACCCGGCCCCACCTGGAAGGTCAATCGCTTACATAACGCACGATGCGATAGGAATTACCGCTTTCGCACCTCCAAACGCTTCATCACGCACCTCATCCATCATCGTCCATGGTCCGAGACCTCGTGAAAAGGTAGTCCCTCGTCCCTCGTCACCATGGACCTCCATGTATCAACTCATGACCTGGCATCTCCTTTCCCCCTCCGCGGCCCCGCTCCGTTCTCTTATCCCACTCCCAAAAGTCAAAACATCCCCAACTAGGTAAGGAAGGGGGGGAACGAAAGAGGAAGAGGACACCCCAAAATACCAATCATGTTCCCTACTCTTGACCATAACAGTGATGACCTATCTCGCATCTCGTCACACTCGGGATGACCATACTAATCGACGACAAGACATCTCCTATCGCCTTGCGCGATCCGTCCCTATTGACGTTAGCAGACCATTTCTTATCTGCTAAAGTCCGATGGCTGCTCCATCACCCAGAGCCCCTCCCCCCCCCACCTTGAGACGTTTGAAGGCATCCCCAGGGTTTTTTGGTCCGTCCTTCATCATCCCGGTCCTGGCCGCCTTACGTGGTGACCGTTGAATTCTTCTCTTCGTCGGGTCAATTCATAGCGGACCGACAGGGACCATGGATAATCTCGGCTTACTAGACGGAACAATTCAACCAGAGCCACTCGGTGTCTTGGGTTTTACATAGTTAATAGCTCTGGAGTCTGGCCAGCCCGCCCGGCCCTTCACCCTCTCCGCCTTGGATCATCGTGACATCCGAGACCGGAAACACGATGGATGACTTGAGGCGGACAGGCCAACACATGTACACACGCACAGGCCCACACTGACGCTGCCAGCGAACACCGCGCTGACTAAACCCCGAAGCTGAATTCCCAGCTTCAGCCAGCCCCGGCAGATCCGACGTCCCGCCCGGCCCGATTCCGCCCCCATTCCCGAGTTCTTTCCTTCGCCCACGACGGACACATCCAAGTTACAGGCAGCATCCACTAGGTCACGCGAAAGATGCGCACCCACGCTACGTCACACCTTTTTTTTTTCTTTTCTTTTACCCAGAACAGCCGATCTGTCCCACTTGAGTAAAGGTAATGACCGATGCCGACAGTTGATTCATCTTTCTTGTCTGCTCTGCTCAATCATCTGTGTGCCTATCTACGTTTCCTTTTCCCCAAAGGCGTCGTAATGCCCGTTCCAGAACGCCGTACAAAGACCAACCCAAGACCCAAAGCTGTGAGATTCGCGTCGAGTCGCTTTGCTAGTGCAAGCTCAGGGTAACTCAAGGTAACTCATAATCACCAAAGCCCACTCCGCATCATGCTCTTTCCGTCTACAACTCGGCCCAACACACGAACAAAAAACCATGTGAACAACGCTCATCGGTCCTGAATGCTGCCCACAAATGAGGGGTCCTTGACACTGCCGCCGGCATCTCCCAGTCCCGCAATCGGTCGATTGTAGCTGAAACCCTGGAACTGATTCTGCATCGTCTGCGAGAGCATCGGGCCCTCCACGTACGAGTCCTGCGGCGCTTCTGACGTGAATTCGGGATCGAAATTGGCCGTGTCGAGAGCGTCCACCTGGTAAAAAATTTCATGTCAGCAAACGGTTCTTGGTACAACATCCTATACCGCGCTCTCCAACTTACCACATTGGGCTTGAAGGCCGGCTCATACTTGCGCTGCAAGAGCTTGCGCCAGTCGATGGCATGGAAGAAGGGGTGCGCCTTGATCTCGGCTGATCCATTGGCTCCGAGACGCTCCTTAGGGTCACGGTTGAGCAGCTTGGTCAGGAGATCCTTGGCCGCCGGCGGGACCACGTCGTGACCGGGGAAGTGAAGAGGCTCCGAGAGAATCTTACGGTACATCTCGTTGGTGTTCTCGTCATAGAACGGTGGCAGACCCGTAAGCATCTCATAGAGCAAGACACCCAGCGTCCACCAATCGACCGTCTTGTTGTATCCCTGCCCCATAAGCAGTTCAGGCGCCAGGTACTCAGGGGTGCCGCAGAAGGTGTTGGTCCGGTCCTCATCCTTCATGTCCAGTTTACACAGACCGAAGTCGCACAGAGCAATGTGGCCCTGGTAATCCAGAAGGATGTTCTCGGGCTTGAGATCGCGGTAGATGACGTTGAAACCGTGAAGGCATTCGAGGGCGCACAGAAGCTCGGCCGTGTAAAAACGCGAGCGGTTGACGTCGAATCTTTGCTCCTTCTGCAGATGGTGAAACAGCTCGCCTCCGTTAACAAAGGCCAAGACGAAGTAGAGCTTCTCAGGAGACTGGAAGGTAAACTTGAGTGGGACGATGAAGGGGTTGTTGATCTGTGCCAACACCGAACGCTCCGCAAGGGTGTGCGCGACTTCGGAGCGAGAGATGATGTGCGCTTTGCGGATCGTCTTGAGAGCGTAGATACGGTTCGTGTCCTTCTTTCGCACCTGCATGACCTTGCCAAAACTACCCTTGCCCACGACCTTGAGCAGCTCAAAGTCCTCGATTTTGAGCTTGCCGGCTCGGTTCTCCACGTACTCGACACCAATCTTGAGCTTTCCGGTTCCGTACTGTACGTCCACCCATTCAACTCCGCTGTGACCAAGGGCGCGCTCGCGGTGAGCGAACTCTGCCGCAGCCTTTTCCCGATCCTTCTTATTGGCCTTGGGATCCTCGACGAAGGAGTGTTTCTCCTCGAAGCGGGGGTTAATGCGGGCAACGCCGAGGAAGATGTCCTGGCTTCGGCCAGATCCCGGGGGCGCCATTGGGTTGCGCATGTAAAGGTGGATGACGAGCTCCGTGACGCGAGACACGTCGAACTTGTATTGCGTGTTTCCTCCGGCCCAAAGGGGGTTCTCTGGCGTACCCTCGACCGAGTTCACGAAAACCTGCATCTTGTCGAAGTCGAGCAGGGCATAGGGCATGTACTTGCCCGAGATACGACCATGGTTGGTGGGAATTCCGGTGAAGCCGCCGCCGGAGGTCTGTGGTCGAGCGGAACCGTTGATGAAGGAGCCGGTCACTCGTTGTGAAGAACCCGGGCGTACGGAGCCGGCAACACTGAGGGCGCCGCCGGTCGATAGCGAGCCTTGGTGTGAAGAAGCAAAGGCTTGTCTGTGTTGTTCGGGAAGAGAGAAACCCTGACCCTCGTGCAGGGTGACGACGAGAATTCCGGGTTTCGGAGGGTTGACGACTGGTGCTTGCGCCATAGCCTCGGAGGCAGCTGCAACAGTCAGTACGAAGTGAAAGACGCCTTCCCAACGCAAAGGAAATCAGGGGCACTAGGATAATGGGCGTACCGATATTTCCTTCGACTGTGGGGGTCGCGGAGCCTGCAAGATTGGCTTGAGACTTCTCACTGTCGGTGATGGTGGATGTGGATGGCGATCGGGAGAATGTGCTGGCCAAGGGACCCAAATGGGTCTCCTTGAGCTTCTTTGTGAGCTTCCACGACATTTTGTGAGGGTCGGGGGCCGAACGCGCGGGCGAGGGAATGGATCGGCGATGGGAATGAAGTCGGGAAGATGAGGAGTTGTTGGATGCGGTGATCTGAATGGAAGCCGACGAAAACAAAGCGAGGGGCGAGGCTGGAAGAGGATAGGCGAGGTGATGCGAAGTAGATAATGCAATGTAAATGCCTCCCGAGATCCTGATTTGTTGGTGGAGGTGTCGACGTTGCGTACAAAGACGCTCGTTCGCTCGCTGTGGAGGAACCCCGCAAAAGACGCCCCCTCTCTTGGTGGACGGACGGGACGTGTGTGGTGAGACAATCTGGCGCCGACCGGTTGGTTAGGCGGGATCTGGATACAACAGGAGAAAAGAAAAACAACCCGGGAAGAATAATCGAGAGGGGAGGGGGGAAGGAGGATGAGAATAAGGATAAAGAAACAGGAGAAGAGAGGAATTGACGGGGAGAGAGGTGAAGGGATTCAGAATCTCCTTGGGCCCGAATTGGACTTCAGGGGGTGCGAATTGTTGATGATGGTAATCGCAAGGTAACCGCAACCCCAACCCGACTTGTTGATCCGTGGGCCTGTTGAAGGAAAGTACGCATGTAGTACCCAGCTGGCGAGCCAGTTGAGGGAGGTACCTAGGCAAGGAGATGGTGAGAGGCAAAAGGTAAGACAGGTACTTACGAAGTGTGGCAGCCACAGCCTAATCGGCACACTTACCCAATGCCAGTGAGGTATCACCTAACAGGAAGGAGGGGGGGTGGTAAGGGGGAGGATTTAGGATGGTAGGGAGGTTGAGGCAAAGGAGGCACAGGGACGAGGCGGTGCAATTTCACAGTGGAAAGACGCGCAGCGGGAGGCAAAAAAAAAAGGGATGGATGGGGGTTATTCCCGCTCAAGGGGTTGATGATGAAATCACCTCCCTATAGCTCCCCTGCGAGTCCTTCTCCTTCTTTCCTGGGAAGGCCTGGCTCTGCTATTCGCACGGTACGGGCAGAGCGACACAAGTACCTCGTAAGGCAAGACGAGACTGCTAGGTTGTGAGATTACCTGAAAGGTGACAAAGACCCCGAGGTGCTAGGGAATATAGAGGGGACAAATCACGAGGGAGCCCAAGCAGGCAGTGGAACATGAGCTGAAGCAGGTAAGGTACACCTGGCAACAAGACACAGTACAGTGTGTACTGTAAAATGGCAGGAAGTGGAACCGCTTTGCCGGAGACGGATTTCGTAAGCAAAGTCCAAACTCCCGCCGTCACCTACCAACTTGGCGACAAATTGCTCTCGTCTCTTCCATTTCTGGCTTCATCATGAATACCTAGTTGCAGCCTGAGTGATTGGGTCTGGGTGTAGCTGTCAATTCATTTGAGTAAAAGCTTAATGGCCCAAAACCGGTGTGCCCCGTGAAACCTGGAAGTTGCGAGAGCCCAGGCTCAAACATTATTCACCCTCACGCAATTCAAATGTCATCCAGCGCCCCCTGATTCTTTGTCAGCAGTTCACCCTGCTTACCAGAGCCACGAAGTTACAGGAATGCCACTCCGTCAGCAACAGAGATTGTGCTCTGCAGATCACAGTATCCCTTCTGTGCGTATCTCTGGTTGTCCCTACAGGATGCATCGCCCAACCTGGCCTCTTCGGATACCTAGGGCTCGCCTGCCGAGGGCAAGTCACGTCAAACATGAATAAATTTACAACTGTTTGAGCCAGAAATCCGTTGCCCACCGTTATGCAAATTCCAGAACGACAGACTGGCATTCTTGATTGGGAATAGAACCAAACTTGTTATCAACTCCTTTATTACCTCACATCAACCAATCCTGTCGAACCCCTTCCTGGTCAAATTTTACGCCCAACCGTTAACCGATTTCGATAGTTCCCTCGGTGGCCCCGTAAGTGTATAGTAGTAGCCCGCCTAGGCGCAAACCCACCTCTTCCAGACGTCCCGCGCCATGCATCGAAGACGGGAGCCCTGCGTCGATCTGTCGCAGCATGGGCACGTGAGCCAGGGGAACCCCATACCCAAGGGGGACAGGCACATCAACCTGCACTGCGTTTGAGGGACATCAAATTAAACATGGAAAGGAGCTCTTCGTCAAAGAAAAGAAAAGTTCTGATTCTATTTCTTGCTCTTGAGGCAACTTTCGACTCAACCTTTGATGACATATCACTAGTCTTCTCTCCACTTGCGTACAGGTTTTCACTGTATTATTGCGATCAAGGGACGTACTTACCAGCCCTCGGATTTTGAACTCCATCTCAAACTGGCGTGGATCGGAGAAGGAAATCAGCCTTGAAGCACTGGAAGTTTCATCACGTGGATCCTTTGTCACATGACATATCACATGAGATAGACGAACATGGCTTATGTCATTCGGCCCTGTCTCCGTCCGAATAGTGGGGATTTTCGGTGTGCTGGTCGGATGTCATGGTGGGGGGTTGGACTGGATGTCAGCCCCATGTTCTTCTAAGCCCGGATATGGCAATTTGTCGACCAGCCTCGCTTCGTTTTTGAGCCTCATATGAGGTCGAAAACCTAGGGATGTTGCCCCTTTAGACATCAATATTTCCTGACCAATGAGCCGAGAGGCTGCTGTCTTAGACAACGCTACCGTACATGCCCAATTAAACAACCGAGAAGGAGTCAGCCCTTCACCCGGACAGCCTCTGACATCGCATAATCCCGCGCCGTCCTACCGACGAGGCTGGTAGGAGAACTTTCTCAACTTACCCTGCCCCTTCAAGGTTATCATGCCATGTGTCCCTATCGGCTCCGGTGGGCTGGATTCATTTCCCTGCCTCCGTGGCCAGCCACGGCCATTGTTTTTTTTTGGTCAAATCCGCCAGGTCACTAACAGATTTTCCAATCAATCAACTTTTAACCAACACAATGGAACCTTGGTAATCCCAGCGATGACTGTTCTTATCGAAGGTGTATCGAGAGTGTCTCGGCCTCGACTACGTCACCTCAGACCGTAACAACAAAGCCCGATGCTAAGGCCGCCAAAAAGGCTGACCAGCATACCGTGCAGCCAGTCGCTCTGTCTCCTTAATTTCAGGACGAAACTCCAGAAGCATCTCACCCGACAGCGTCTGAGGCAAGCCCTCATAATTACATCACAGAATGGCGACTTTTGGCGACTTTACGTCATAATCTTCGCGTACACGACATCCGGAACGAACTCATTGTCGTCTGCCCAATAAAAAGGTTGGGCTAAGGTGTTGCTCGGCCAGAGTGCGGATGTCCCTGTTTCTCTCGACGCTGAAGACAACAATCATCAGCACTTGGACTGATATTAATCACCAATGCCTTGCATGACGTTGGGAAACGAGACTGGGTCATTACGTCGTACTTGCTCACTGTACACAGGTAGCCCATCGCCAACGAGAAACTTGCCTTGCCGACAAGCCTAACAACCAGACAGATACATGAGGATTTCTTGTGATGTTCGCAAAATCCGGTGACATCCTGGGACGGAAGTTTGTTTTTCTAGCTTTTGGCCATCTTCGCCGTATCATCCATCGTTTTCGGTGTGGTGTCATTCATAGTCCAGGCGGTTCGAGCTGGTCGCCTGTGTTGATGCTGATGTTGCACGCAACATCGTCCTCCGGCCGCTTCAAGGCGTCGGGGCCTCTGGCATCAATCTATTCCATGGCCAATGTCACCAACCCGGAGCGTTTGTCCCTAGACTGATGAAACCTCGTCATCGTCACCTCGCTGGTCTTCGTCATCGATTCCGTTCACGGTCCTGTTCTTGGGGGCGTCATTGAAGACCATTGCAGTTGGAGACGGGTGTTCTTACTGAAATTGGTCTTCCCACATCGCGCTTCGTCTACTTGCACTCATCCTTCGTCTCAGCGCCCCGGCAGACGTGTTTGCCACTGGACAAGTCGTATTCTTGCTGCCAACCAGCTTTCCGAACCACGGCCGCGGGGTAAGCCAGTCAATATTACGAGACAAGTTAGCCAAGGCTGCCGTTGCCCGGTTGAGCTTTGCCGGAGCCGCCGTCCTCCTCTCATCGTCTATTCTACTGGTCTTTGGACGTTGAGGAGGCCGGCTTGAGATACCCGTGGACCAGCCAACCCCATCGTCATCTCCACGATTGTAATCAGAGGCAGTCTCTGTCTGGTCTTCGTTGCATGTGAGTACGTAGGTTGGAAATGACAATACCCGAATGAGCCCGTATTTCCCCCGCGACTGATGAGGGATCGACGCTTTGTTGGTCTTATCTTGTGAGTACTTCCCCAATTTTTGCTGCATGCGGCTCCAGGGCGCAGCTCACCAGTGCCAGAATCGCCCTCTTCACCGGTCCACCATTTATGACAGCTCTGATCAACCTGCCGCAGCGCTACCGAGCTATCAATGGGCTGAGCCCCTTCCAAGCGGGCGCTCACCTGCTCCCTCTCCTCTTCAACTCCCCGCTCGCAACCGTTGTTGCCGCGCAAATGGCGACCAAGTGGGACGTGCCGCCTTTCTATCTGCTGCTCTTTGTAGCAGCCATGCAAATGCTCAGTGTTGGTCTCGCCAGCCCCGTTGAACCCGACAGGATGAAGAGTCCCTTGGGCTTCGAGGTAGTCATGGGATTCGGCTTTGGACCGACATTGGTAACAGTCCTCCTCTACGTCCCCTTGCTGGTTGACCGGGCGGACCTGGGTAAGCATCACCTTGCAGCCATTATGCATTCTCCATGATACTGACGAATGAATAAAGCCGTTTCGATGAGGGGCTGTGACATAGGTCCGCACACTGGGAGCATGATTCGCTTGGCCGTGGGGTAAGCGTCGTTTCTCCGTCAAACATGCCCGGTGCGTCTCACGTTTGGTACTGGTGCTGACGCCGATTCGTTTGAAGCTCGACGATTTTGAGCAATCGCCTCGCATCCAGCCTCCTAAAGTGCCTCACCCCCTCCGGAGTGCGAGCCATATCGAGCTCGGCCCAATCGATTGATGCCTTGTTCCCTGCTACAAGATCTGCCGTCCAATCCGCATTCAACAAGGGATACAACGACCAGCTTCGCACGATGCTTTACCTCAGCGCAGTCACGATGGTATCAATGACTTTGAATTGGGATCGAAAGCTTAAACGGGCTCGTGACATGACGGGGTATTGACTTTAACCGACATTGGACTGTTTCGATCTTTTGTGCCCAACGCGATGCGAACCTCGCCCAAGCTATGGGACGGAGCAACCCATGAGAATCTCCAATTGCCATGAACGCCTCATGAAAATGGCAGGAGTTGGAGAAGAGGAACATTCCAGCGGGGGGGGGGGCGGCTGACGCTTGGAACCGGCCATAGTTGGGGGACCATTCGAACACATGCAGAGATGCGACCAGACGGAAGCCCGGGGAACCGATGCAACATGGGCCGAATCTTGGATACGCGGAGCACTGACAAGCGCTTCGCTGAGTACGTGCTCTGGAAAAGAATATCCCCTACTGTGTCAACGGAAATGCTGGAGGGACAAGACGGACCACTCTATCTCTACTACGTACATGCATCCAGCCTGCAGCACCTTTGGATGGGGCTACGGCCCCGCAGTAGCGATTCGTCGTCTTGCAACACGTCGGTCGCATGCAGCTATTTTGATTGCTTCAAACTGTCTGACATGCAAACAATGCCCCTCGGCAACGTGGGAAGGAAGTGGAGAAGCGGCTGGGCATGCTCGCGAAGCCTCCAATCGTGAGCCTCGATCTGGCCAAGACCCGGCACAGCAAGCTTAGACTTCAACTCTGCGACCGATGTTCGGTGATAGTTCGGGGAGTGAGCTTGACGTTAAGATCTCCTGACTCGGCCCCTTTCCTATTCCTGAACTTACAACGTGCATACCTTCTCCTCATCTGCACCAGCTTGGGTTGTAATGGCTTGGCTTACAAGGAGGGAGGGGAGAAGTCCTTTGGAGGAGGGCAACCAATGGAGCTAGGCTGCTCCCCCGTGCTACCCCGGACTAAAATTGCGGGGTGCAGGACGCGGGGTGCGGTAGTCAATCCCCGTCCCGGATAATGTTCCCCATTACTCCACCGGCGGGAATGTCGGGCCTACTGTATTCCTTTGTATTTGCCCGTGTTGCCTGCGAGCTGAGAGAGTCGAGGCAGGGTCCCTTCAGGAGTAAACTCCGGCGAGAGGTCAACTGGCCCTGTCCTGGATGTTTCTGTGCCTGGAGCTCAGCATGAATGAGACAAGCTGAAAGCTCCTCAGACGTGGTCGCAGATAAAAGTTTCCGTTGCGGCTCGTGTTGGACGTGGACCATAGGCAATGGGTTATAATTAACTCTTGGCGATTGGGCCTGGAACCTCTCCATTGGTTTGACCTGTCAAGCCATTGGATTGATTATCGTATTGAAGAAGATGCGTTTCAAGAACCACTGGCTCGGTCCTCCGGAAGTTGAGTTGGAAGAATGAGGGAGAGTCTGTCTGCAGCTAAGAGACTTCGGCAATGAGCTTTCTCGACTGGCCTGTAGGCACAACTCTATCCAGCGACGTGTCGATATTCAGTTGCCGCGTGAGAGCTGCGCAGTCCTGCGCCCTCAAGAACGAAGGCAGTGCGGGGAAGCTGTGAAGCCTGTTGATCAGGTCACACAACCCATGCTGCCATGCATTGGCTTTGGATGGATCATACATTTCGACCGACGCGCGTCGGTGATAGGTTGCAACCCAAAATGACCGGATGACACCAATAACACCTGCCCCGGTGCCAAATCATACAGCCAGGCTCTTCGAGGATGCTGGGAGGGATAGTCCATGGTCTCCCCTCGACCCCTCGCCCTCCCTGCAGGATCTTGGTTTGAGATGTGGGAGGGTCTGGAGTAAAGTCGGGGAGTCGACATCAAGACCCAAATTTACTCTTACCCAACTGACCGGGTGTGTTGAGTTGAGGAGGGAGGGGTAGGATGGATGAAGGACAGACGACTTGTGGCACGGCTTTCTCCCGCACGGCTTTCTCCCATCTATTTAACGACCATCCCGCAAGTTTGAATTCATCTAGAAATACCTCTGTTGCTCGAGCGCATCAGAGGTGTTGAAGTAGACCTGGCACGGTGTTCATGCCGCTTTGACAACTGTTCTCAATCTCTCCCTCTCACGATAACTACCCTACATTTTGTTTTAAGCCCGTGTTGCTCTGGCAGTCGTCACCATGAGCGGGGCGCTTCCCGACGAGTTCGACATCATTGTGTGTGGAGGAGGTAGTTGCGGATGTGTTGTCGCTGGACGGTTTGTCTCAAGCCTTGCGGGAAAAAAGGGTGTGTACTAGAAGGAGGCACTGACGTTGTTCTCCCAGGTTGGCCAACTTAGACCACAACCTCAAAGTCCTCCTTATTGAGGGCGGCGAGAACAACCTCAACAATCCATGGGTTTTCCGTCCCGGTATCTACCCCCGGAACATGAAGCTGGACTCAAAGACTGCCACCTTCTATGAGTCCAGGCCTTCTAAGCACCTTTCCGGGCGATCCGCGATTGTCCCATGCGCCAACATTTTGGGCGGAGGCTCTTCGATCAACTTCATGGTCAGTCAGATCTACCGCACAACTCGTCAGGAAGACACCAAGCTAAGGCGAATCGCAGATGTACACGCGTGCATCGGCCTCGGACTATGATGATTTCCAGGCCAAGGGATGGTCGACCAAAGAGCTGTTGCCTCTTATGAAGAAGCATGAGACGTACCAGCGAGCTTCCCACAACAGGTACGCGTCCTGTTTGCGCAAGTCTCCCCGAGCCCCGACCGTCTAACCACAACCCACAGGGACACCCACGGTTTCGAGGGTCCTATTAAGGTTTCCTTCGGCAACTAGTAAGTTCGGACCTCAGCCCATCTCCCGTCAGCATCCGCATTCGCTGGCGACGGATTGTATGCGCGCTCCCGTGCATCGGTCTCGGAAACTGACGCTCTTGACTCCAAGTACCTACCCCATCAAGGACGACTTCCTCCGCGCCGCCGAATCCCAGGGTATCCCGGTGGTGGATGATCTACAGGATCTGTCAACCGGGCACGGGGCCGAGCACTGGCTGAAGTGGATCAACCGAGACGTAAGTTTGTCTGATTCCTACAGTGACCGTACACATTCGGCAACTGACAAAATTTCCTTTTCTAGACGGGACGCCGCAGCGACAGTGCTCACGCTTACATCCATGCCACTCGAGCTGTACACTCCAACCTTTACCTAGCCTGCAACACTAAGGTGGACAAGGTCATTATTGAGAACGGTCGCGCTGTCGGGGTCCGCACGATGTGAGTGAGGCTCTTGACAATTCCTAGCAGACATTGTTGATTTTAACGGGAATAATAGCCCAACCAAGCCTCTGCACCCTAACGAGCTCAAAGGACGCACATTTAGGGCCCGCAAGCAGATTGTCGTCTCTGGCGGCACTCTCTCCTCGCCTCTCATCCTTCAACGCTCCGGAATCGGTCAGTCACGATGACCTAACCGATACAGGAAATTTAGCTGACACGACACAGGTGACCCCGAGAAGCTTCGCCGTGTTGGCGTCAAGCCTATCGTCGACCTTCCAGGAGTCGGCCTTAACTTCCAGGACCACTACCTGACTTTCTCGACGTACCGCGCGAAGCCCGGCACCGAGAGTTTCGACGACTTTGTCCGGGGAGACCCCGAGGTGCAGAAGCGTAAGTCGAGAACAGGAGACTCGGTCTGTCTTGGAACCTCAATTTAACGCAAACACACTCTAGGCGTCTTCGACGAGTGGAACATCAAGGGTACCGGCCCCCTTGCCACCAATGGTATAGAGGCCGGCGTCAAGATCCGCCCGACTCCCGAGGAGCTGAAAGAGTTCGAGAAATGGCCCACTCCTCATTTCAAGGATGGTTGGAAGTCATACTTTGAGAACAAGCCCGACAAGCCGGTGATGCACTACTCCGTCATTGCTGGCTGGTTCGGCGACCACATGGTCATGTAAGTGAGCTCTCGGAATGCGGCGAGACCTGCCGACTGACCGAGCTCCAGGCCTCCAGGCAAATTCTTCACCATGTTCCACTTCCTCGAGTACCCCTTCTCTCGTGGGTCTACCCACATCACCTCGCCCGACCCGTACGACGCGCCGGACTTCGACGCCGGCTTCATGAACGACGAGCGAGACATGGTCCCCATGGTGTGGGGTTACATCAAGTCCCGTGAGACGGCGCGCCGCATGGACGCCTATGCCGGAGAGGTCGCCAACATGCATCCGTACTTCGCCTACGACTCGGACGCCCGCGCCAGGGACATGGACCTCGAGACCACCAACAAGTACGCCCTCCCCGGAAACCTCTCCGCGGGCATTCAGCACGGCAGCTGGACTCAGCCGCTCAACGAGGCGGAAAAGAAGTGTGACATCAAGAAAACCGTGTCGAGCAATCGTGTCAACGTTCGCGAGGAGCTCAAGTACTCCGACGAGGACATCAAGGCTGTCGAGGAGTGGGTCAAGCGCCACGTCGAGACCACCTGGCATAGCTTGGGCGTAAGTCGACCTATCTCAGAATCGAGACACAAGACCTGTGACAGGAAAGCTGACTCAATACACAGACTTGCTCCATGGCTCCCAAGGAGGGCAACAGCATCGTCAAGCACGGTGTCCTTGACGAGCGCCTGAATGTCCACGGCGTCAAGGGTCTCAAGGTTGCCGACCTCAGTATCTGCCCGGATAACGTCGGCTGCAACACGTACGTGATGTTGTTCACTGATTCGTCTTGATTCGCTGCTAACAATATCTCAGATATTCGACCGCTCTTCTCATTGGCGAGAAGGCCGCCGTCCTCGTTGCCGAGGACTTGGGATACTCCGGGGAGGCCCTGGAGATGAAGGTGCCCACATACCATGCACCCGGCGAATTCGTTCTCACCGCGCGTCTTTAAGTCAACGGGGGGCTTCTCATTGTTCGTGACCTTTTGCGAAGTTAACACAATGTCAAGATGTGCTTGAGTCCAATGTGCGACGTAGTTGACAATCAGAGTCGAGTTTGTATGTAGCCAACGTTCAGTGCAGTCAAATCAGTCAAATTGAAGGTTTATAATTGTATCTATTGTCGACTTGAGGATTTAATCTTTTTCATGAAAGTATCTTTTACACAAAAGTCTTGTGATGATGTAGATGTGCCTCTTTTGTAAAACGACCTGATAAGAACGTGGCACAATCATGTTGATTTTCTTTGAACAGGGGATGCCACAGCCACCTCAGGATCAGGTCATCAGTAGGGCTAGCTTCCAGCCCGAGCGAACCCCCGGGCGTCAAATCATGGGAATATCATGGAGATTAAATTCGAGAAAACTATGACAGCAATGGAGATCGGCGCGGATGGCCATTTCGGTGGAAACGATTGCGTAGTTTGGCTGGTGAACCGTAAGTTACGTCATGACCGAACAGGTAGTGCATCACTACTCTATTCTGTGTAACGGACGGCAAATTTACCGCCCACCACTCGGCAGTTTTCAGCTTCTCTAATCATCCCACATTGAAAATAAGAAAAGAACCAGATCCGCCCTGACTTTTTGCCAAGATTGTCCCGCTACGGATCTTGTCGTACGGCTACAGCAATACACTGCGTTTCTCCAACCATAATGTCAGACCCGAACTCCCCTCACATCAAGAAGCGAGACACCCCATCATGGGCTCTCTATCAACGGGAAAACTTTTGGAAGGTGAATGAGGGCGAGGTGCCTCAGTTCAATACTCGTAGGTACTCATCTTGAGCTGTGTATCACTTGACGAATGTTAACCCGCCATCAGACCCCGCCAAGCTCGAGGAGCTCGCTAAAGAGAAGCTTACGCAAAATGGCTGGTGAGTCGCTTGGTGCTCCATGACCTTGGATGTTTGAATGGGCTCACAGAATGACTAGGTATTACGCATCGTCAAACGCGGGTCTCTCCCACACCCATCTAGCAAACCGCCAAGCCTTCTTTCGACACAAAATCGTTCCCCGCCAGTTAGTCGACACTAATGAGCGCTCCACCCGGACCACCATCTTCGGCCATGAGGTCTCCGCGCCCTTCGGCATCGCTCCCATTGGTATCAACAAGATATACCACCAGAAGGGCGAACTCCCCGTGGCCAAAGTCGCCGGCGAGCTGGGCATCCCCTACAGCCTCTCAACGGCGGGCTCGTACCCCATCGAGGATGTCGCCCGCGCGAACGACGAGGGTCGCGCGTCTTCGATCCAGGCCCAATCCGCGGACAAGTCCAAGATCCCGACGGCGCCGCGGTTCTTCCAGCTTTACATGCCGCACGACGACGAGCTGACCATCTCGCTGCTGACGAGGGCGCACGAGTCTGGTTACGAGGCGTGCATGCTGACGACTGACACATGGCAGCTGGGCTGGCGGCACGACGATGTCGCGACGTCGAATTATGCTTTTTACCGCGGCATTGGGGCGGACCTGGGCCTGACGGACCCTGTATTCCAGAAACGTCTTCGGGAGAACGGGATAGACTCGCAGAAGGAGCCCGAGAGGGCGGCCGCGATGTGGATCGACAGCGTCTGGCACGGCCGCGCCTGGGACTGGGACAAGGCTTTGTGGGCGAGGGAGCAGTGGCAACGGATCAGCGGGGGAAAGCCTTTCCTGATCAAGGGGATTCAGAGGGTTGATGACGCGGAGAAGGCAGCGGATCTGGGGTTTGAGGGAATTGTTGTCAGCAACCATGCTGGAAGGCAGGTTGATGGGGCGGTGGCGAGCTTGGATGCGCTGGAAAAGATAGCGGAGAGGGTAGGCGATAGGATCGTGGTTACATTTGATAGTGGAGTCAGGGGCGCGGCGGACATCGTCAAGGCGCTTGCTTTGGGGGCCAAATTTGTGTTTGTTGGGAGGTTGTGGATTTGGGGGTTGAGCATCATGGGGGAGCAAGGCGTGAGGCATGTCTTGAGAGGTCTGTTGGCTGATTTCGACATTCTGATGAATGTCGCGGGGATTCAGAAGGTCGGGGACATCAACAAGGACTTGTTGGAGTCTCTACCCAAGTCATACACTCTCATCTCCGAGAAGAGCAAGTTGTAGGTGTGGTTGAGGGGTTTTCGCACGAAGCATCAGGATAAGGTCAAGATATGAAGCCGCTTAAATTCATAAAAGTATAAGGACACGTGCTAATATGTCGGCATTGCGATCCTGAGCGAAAGACGAAAACCCGTCAAATGCATGTTGGCACATGTTGACCGGGTCCTTGGATAGAGAACGCGACACGCCTCATGGTGCATCTGAATGCTTAACCGCAGTGGCACTGGTTGTTGTAGCAGTCATAGTTCAGGCCCTGGCTGCGGCACTGCTCAAAAGTTAGAATCTTGGTTACAGAGCGTTCGTAGCCCACATGGGCTGGCTGCTATAAAGTAGTTTGGACTGTTTTGCTTACGCTGGCAATGCAGGCGTTCAGCTGTGCGGTCGGGCACTGGACGGCCTGAGGGACGGGGTTGGGAGCAGCAGTAGCGGCTGAGACGGCGGCGAGGACGACGAGGATGTTGAGCTGCATGATGGCTGATTTTGGTCGGAGTCGAAGCCCGTTTGGGTTACTTGTGTTTACTTGATAGTTAATGGATTGGAAGCTTTGCTTAGGCGGTATGCGTTAAGATGCTGTATTGAAGCCCTTCTTATACTTGGGATGGTCATGAATCAATGCTGTTAGATTTATATTATTATTCTCATCTCATAATCCACAAATTCATGATCCAGTTGCCCAACTACCGTTGCAGCTCCACAAGTCATTCCTACTACGTACTCGACATTTGTTGCTGACGCCTCCTGAGACTGATTGCTTTAGGCAGACACAGCATCGATCGTCCATTAGCGGAGACTCCTCTGGGCCATCAATCGATCCAGGTACTACGCTTATTGGTGGGCTTTAGTTGTAACGGTTCAGGCGGCTTGCTGACATCTTTGAGGACTGGAAAGTTTAATAGATTGTAAAGAAGAGATAGAGCGAGATAGCGCAATGTTGGCAGCTCTTCTGGGCAAATTCCCTGACTTGCTGGCAATGAGCGAGAGGCAGAAGCTTTCTCGGGTTAATGGTCCGATGATTTAGCTGACGTTGATGGCCTAAACTGTTCGTCCGTCAAGTGTCCTTCTTCACAATGTACTTCAAGTAGTCTCACCTAGCCTCTGACATTACAAGCCTACAGCATGCCCGCCCCTTTCCTCTAAGCAGTTCAAACCCTACCGAACTTAAGATTCATGACCCGAAGTTGGCGTCAAAGCTTAGATCGTTTTCGCTTCGGCGTATTGTGGTGCTGCAGTGAGCTCACAATTCGACTGTCCATGCGCGAAATGGAACCAACCAGATAGTCTTGCATGTCCCGAGGACCTAATTGCCTTGTATTACTCCCCGACGTCGCTAACTCCGAAAGGGAACGTTAAAAAGGCAGCTGATAGAACGAGAGCAAGGTTTCAATCGACGACTATTGCAGTTCCAGGTTGAGACTGGGTCTTGATCTTGGTAAAGATCATTCCCCCGTGTCAGCGGGAAACTGCCAGTCAGAGAATCTGCTATGATATTCCTTGTTTACACTGAGAATAGTGGGAAGAGCAGAGTTACACGAGCCCACGCGTCCACGAAAGTTTGTTGGATGTAAGGATTAGACCTTGGCTAAGATACGTTTAACTCCAAATCCTATTCATATGCGGAAGAAACCAGAGTCGGAGCAGAGTTCATCTTCAACAATGCGAGTCGATCCTTATAGCCTCAGGCAATAGATATTGGTATGTATGCGCATGATGACAGCCTAACAATCAATCGTGCTTGAATGAACGATTTTTTGCACCGTTTTCTCTTTTCCCCTGTATACCTCTACACCGGGACTGCTCCTGACTCAGGCCCCAGCATTCGGAATGTTGATTTCTCGGGGTTTCTCCCACGCGGAACGCCAACCGCTGTACATACAGCCTATTAAATTATGTAGTGGCCACTAGTCATAAAGTTTGGACTAAGGTAGTCATCATCCTACGGCACATGAAACCCGCTCAACATACCGCACCATGTTGACCTTATTTCATTGATGGCTTAGTCCAACCATCAAGACATCTGACGCCCTGCAGGGCTCTTGGTCCTGGTATTGTTACAGTTGTATTACCTAAATGATAGAAGTAACCGTTGAGAATCTATATGGTTGCGATTCCAAGCAATCTTGGCTGCGTTCTCCAAATCAGCGCTGGACCGGGAACCGACAAACATGGTCGCACGAATTGTCTCCGTTCTCACTACTCGTTTTACCCGGGTATCTGTGGCCATAGTCCTTCTCAGCCTTTCCGTAAGGACTCCTGGCGCTCACGTAGATCTTTTACCGTCCGCATAACACTACACGGTTGGCTGGGAAGTCTCGAGGCGCAGGAGGTTTCCGTCGTTGTAGTATGTCCTCATAGGTCTCATTTGACTTGTGAACGATTCCAATTGGTGCCATGGGATAAAGATGCCTTGTACCCTAGGCCCTTGGAGTAGCTGCAGACTTCATTCAATTCATGGCATAAAAGCCTTCTGTCGTGCTTTTCATGATCGCTGGGATGAGGGAGTTACATCCATAGCCGATGGAGTACGGATAGGCTAACCACTATGAAAAACCTTTCTCGGCAAACCCCGCAAAGATTGATGACTTGCACACGCCGACTTAGCCTAGTCGCGATGCTCTCCGGCGTCGTAAGCCCACCCTCCATTCCTTGATGCATAATGTTTTACGAGGAATTAGGTTTCTGGTCTCCCATTTGCGTGCGAAGAAGGAGTTCAAGAATACGAATTTCCTGGGATTTGGTGACAACTTCAGTCAATGTGTTTTTCCATCTTTCCTCACACGGAATGAGGATGAAGGCGCCTAGGACGAGAAGGTTTGAAACCTCAGCAATGCTGGTGGCAGATAAATGCGAGAGCAAATTAAGAAGACGCATGCGCTCGGATGTTCGCGTGCTTCCGGATTGAGTGGCGGAACAGGTGATCATATGCTGTTGGGCAAGTCGGCTTGTTCGAGGTAGCCCTCATAAGCCCACGGCTGAAATGAGAACAAAGAGAGTATAAAAATGTATGATGATGAAGTATACAGTGACATTAGAACACATCTTCGCTCGAATGCAGAATGCAACGAAAATTCTGGACCCCTGTTATTTCTCCAGGCCGAACCAGAACATCCAGGGCACATCAGCGGATTCACGTTACTCGCTAGCGTAGTTCACCGTCTGAGGCCTCCAGGAGTTGACCGGAATGTTCCGCTCCGTGTCTCTACAGCTATCGTAGTAGACGCAGTTATTCACAATTAATACAACATAAATCATCGGTTCGGTGGACTGTCACTAGGTAACCATTCCTTTTGAGTTAGAAGGGCCGTTAGCGGAAGAATTTCTTGAGCCTTCCCCTCCCGTAGGTTACTTCGGCAGTAGAACTATGGCCGCCGCCCAAGAGGCGGAAGACGGCTCAAATACTGAAGATCGGCATCCAACAAGCAGTTCTGGCACCGCATCGATGATACCTGGTTGTGCGTAATGTGAAGTTCGACGCACAGTTGGGAAGATGTTGTGCTTCACGGAGTCATGTCTGCTAGTGAGGTTGCGGTCAGCTGCCCGTTTTCCAATGTGGTCCTGGTTCCCCACTAACCACCCTCCCACGCATGACTTCCCACTGAGAACCTTTGTCTGCAGGCCCGGCACCGTTAGATAACCTTACATGACTTGACGAGACGGGACGGCTAAAAGTGGAAAGAACTCTCAACTGATCTACTTCTTCTGAATGCTGGTCTAACTGTCGTCCTTGAGACTCTTCTGGGGGCGGGTGTTCTTTTATGGTTCAGACGGCACAAGTACGGGTTCCTTCAAGTTGAGGGTAGCCGGACGTTGCGGATGAACGCGTCGAAGGTACGAGATAAGTACGACCACAACACTGTGGTGGTGGTGGGAAATCGGTTGCAGTCTCACGACGAACAATGCTTATCGGTTATGCCAAGTGGACAATCAAAAATGGTTTTCTGTTTCTTCTATGTCTCTGAAAATGAACATAAGGTTGGTATAAATCCAGCACACAACTGGTTGGTGCAGGAACCTGAATCAATTTGCTGGGGGATGACTGAAGCTCAGGCACATCAAGCAAAGGAACCCAGCCACTCGCAGAATGACTAGCAAACTTCCCTTGTGCAGGTCGGCCCACCTTCGGAAATAAGAACCTACCCGGCATGGTGTATTGGCGACACGGCAAGACTGACGTTTAAACTCGCACACCTACAACTGCACGGGTTGGAAGAAAGAACCACCAACGAGAATGGCCCGCGAAATATTCGATCTACTTCAAAAACCCTGAGTAGTTGACTCGAGCCCAACTACAGGTTTTCATCATCCCCAGCGTCAAGCATCACAGTGACAGCTGCAATTCAACGACGATTCAACCTTGACCATAGGTGACGATTACGCTAGCCGTTAGCAATCGTCTCACAAAAAAGCAATAACGTACGACCCCAGGATTCCTGAAGACGCGGGCTAAGGTTTGCCCCTAAGAAATTGAAAATAAGAATGGATGTGGGTTTACGGATGTACAGCTTGTCGGAAACGGATTCCCGAGAAACAACACACGCCAGTCGGCTGACAGGACTGGGGCCAAGTAGTAAGGAGTCGATGCGTCTTGGTCTAAACGCTGATATTTATTTATTGTTTTTCGAACTCGAAAAAAGCCTTCATAACGCGCGCTAATCCCATTTCCGTCACCTCGCCGCCACGCACTACTCTCCGTCTATACGGCCCAACGTCCAAGACGGCTTGTGTCAAATATATATATATAAAAAAGAAGCAAAGAAAAACAACAACAACACCAACAACAGAATAAAAGTGTCGCTCGGTTGCCGCATGGTGACAAGAGCCGCCTTTTGATAAAATGCATCTTGGGTCACAAAGGTGACATAACCCATGCGTTGCTGGCTTCACAGCTGAGATGTCCGGTGTTGCTTTACACTATAGTTCATATCAACACAGTGGCTGAAGTGTACCTCAAAGCTAGAAAGAAGCCAAAAGCCTCTACAGACTTCTTCGCAGTAGCAAGCATTACATCAGACGCTCAGAGTTTTCCTGCTCTTGCGTAAGCTTGAGATGCTGTTAGCAATGCTGAGTCCAAGTCAGATTGGCACGGACACTCTAAGCTTGGCAATATCGCGAGAGAGTGAATGAACGGAGAAGGAATGGCGCAAAACGGGTTCGCATCCAGATTTATGGGGAAAAATAGAAAGTTCCATATGAATATCGTGTTGTGGTCCGTGAAATTGTTGGCATCTGCAATGATACCACACCAATGTATTGGAGACCTTGCTAGTTCTCACATCACAATTTTTCATTCAGTGTTATGTCGTTCGTTTGGTTTAGACAAAAATAGCAAATTCCCATTAGGACCAAGCAGAAAACGAATCTAGTCTATCCCATTGTTTCTTTAAGGAATTCTCTTCTTCGAAACACTCGTTCATGCCATGAAATGGATCGTTAAGCCATTGTCTCACTCAAGCCCAAATGATGTACGAAGGCAGTTGTCAGTCTATTACAAGAGATTGACCGTTGTCCAATCCCACGCCTCACACGATACATTTTATACCCGTTAGTCTTCAGTCTTCCGAAATTGCTCTTGGCAGCTTCATTTCAGGCTTATAGAATCATATACCGATATTACGAACGTGCTGTTCTTAGTGCAACTACGTGGCGATGAAATTCTTGCTTTAAAAGACAAGATATAGTACATAAAGCGGATCTCTCGTTTCACCATCAGAAACGGCCTTGGATGACTTTCTAGCTGTCCTCTGGGAATAACTTGATCCTCCAAATCGCCCAAGCATGTTCAACTAGTATCGACCGCTAAGGGGAAGGTGTTTTTACCTAATATCGCAGTTGAAGAGCTTTGAAGGGACACAGAGAACTCACGAACTCCAGTCCACGTCAATGAAACACTGGCGTGAATGTCAAGACTGTTGCGGTTCGGGTATGTTATGGGGGCCCCGTATGCGACCATCTCTCTGTCTAAGACAGGGCTGATGCGCATCACATCGGCTTGCACACAGAATCTCAATTCACGTCTTCGCAGCAGTCAACATCCCATTTCATTTGTGTCTAGATCGATTGGTTTTTATGACGAAGACGACGGCACACTTGATGAAAGCTTCTGAGAGAGATCCGGGAAGCAGCGATCTCGATCAGGACAATCCAAACGCGGGTTGCACGCCTCTAAAGCCACGTCTTAGATGCGGTTGAAGTGAAGGTTGCCCAAGCACATATATCGTGGCACTGCCTAGAACAGCGCACACAATCAAACAATGTTTTTTTTGTGTTTGGAACAGGGTGCAACAGTTCGTTCATTTCAAGACTATCCGAAGACTGGCGTTAAATGAGATTGGGTCTTCCACGTTCTTGCAAGAAGAGAGATCGTTACATGATTCGTCCACTTAGGATCAAGGAGCTAGATCCATAATGACAACGCGACTGGCAGACATAAGCACCTAAGGCAAGCAGAAATTCGTTGTGAGAAAACCCGTCCGACCGGCATCGTCCAATAGTACCCCTGAATTTTGCATGCGTGCATATGTGCGCGATGGGCCAACGGACCGGGGGGCGAAGAACGCGAGCCAGAAACAGAAAAGCGGCTTTGCCAACTTATGGCGAGGGAGGGGAGAGAGGAGCGGGGGAATGCGGCGGACTCACTACACACTGAGGTTTGACGATTCGTATCCTTGCAACCTTGCCCTCGGGTGCGGTAATATTGCAGCAACAAGTCTTGGAATAGAATGATAAGCAGACAGGTGATGTGGCTAGGGGTAGAGTGGGAACACAATGTGGCTCTGACACTGTTGGGAGAGAATATTTAAGCGTGAAATCTTCAAGCGTCCTCTCGAAGACTTACTTCATGAAAGCACCGACCATACATCCATCATGGCTCCTCTCTTCCGTGCTGACCAGGTTGGCTCTTTGATTCGACCTACCTACCTTCCGGAGAACCGCGGTTCTATAGGCCTCCACTCTAAGAAACTCCCCCATGATCGAACCTCGGCAACGTCGGCCGCCATCGCCCAAGTGGCCAAGAAACAACTAGAGATGTCCGTTCGCCCCATAACCTCTGGCGAGTACGAGCGTGCCATGTTCTTCGACGGCTTCTTCGAGAACCTCCTGGGGATGGAAGTACGCCAGGACCTTCGCATCCCTCAAGACTTCCGACCATCTCTACCTACCATCACCGGCCTTGCGAAAACAGGGTTGAACCACTTTGCTGCTGTTGTCGCCACAAGCAAGATCAAGCACGTGTCTTCGGCGTACCTCCCGGCTTGGGAAATGGTAAAAACTGCAGTACCTGAGCAGCACTGGAAGGACTGCAAGATGTCCATACCGTCTATCACATGGCAGCACATGTATTTGGCCAAGGGAGCAGCTTTCAATCCCGGAGTCTACACGTCTGATAAGGACTACTTTCTCGACTTGGCTGCGGCCTTTCGGTCTGAGCTCATGGCCCTGTATGACGCAGGCCTGCGGTCGGTGCAGGTGGATGACCCTAACCTGACTTATTTCATTGTCGAAGATTTCCGGCAGGCTTTGTGAGACGACGGTATAGACCCTGACTCGCTTCTCGATCTCTACATCTGGGCTCATAACGAATCCCTCAAAGACCTCCCCGAGAACTTACACATGGGCGTGCACCTCTGCCGCGGCAACATTCCTGGTGGCGGAGGGTTCGCTGAAGGGTCGTACGAGAAGATCGCCAGCAAAGTCTTTCCCAAGTTGAATTACGATACTTTCTATCTGGAATTTGACGATCCTCGCGTCTCTGGATATTTCGAGCCCCTGCGGTCGTTCCCCGAGGCAAGAACTTGGTGTTGGGCCTCGTATCGACAAAGGTTGCTGAGCTGGAAAGCAAGGAGGCTCTCGTCAGGCGAGTTCATGAAGCCGCCGAGGAAATGGCGAATGGTCAGAGAAGAAGTGCGGCAGATGTTCTTGCAGATTCGCTTGCCGTCAGCCCTCAGTGTGGTTTCGCTAGTCACAGTGCCAACAGAGGCGTTGGAACGGAGGATAGGATGTGGGAGAAGCTTGTTCTTGTCAGGGACGTAGCAAGAGCGATTTGAGACGATGCCATCTAAATGATTCTTACTTTGAGTTGAGAGCCCATGAACGATTAGTGAATGTGATGGATGGCGAATCGAAAATTCGAGTTCAGTAGAGCCGATTGGCTGCTAATTTTCCCTAAAACTCCTCACTTGGAAGAAAAAATAATAACATCCTGTAAATTTGCCTGTGCTTGTTCACAAACAGCTTTTCGTAAAGCCTTTTCCTGGCTATTTCCGCCGAAGTCATACCCACTTAGCCATTTGGTGTGCACGTCAACTCAAGCGAACACCACCCTCGACAAATCTAGGAAACTTGACATAAGTGGATGGCAAGAGACTCAAAAAAGTAAGTAACAAAAGCTCCGAAGACATGGGGTTCTGCTAGGGTCCGTAATGATTTGGGGTTCGGAGGCGGTGATCAAGGCAAGGTAGCCCCGAGACCGGGTCTCCAACATGTAGCGTGGACTGGGCGCCCAATGAGCGGGACCGGGGAGCGGCCCGACGTTTCTTCCTGCATTCTGTGATTATCCCACAGACAGCGCAAGGGATTCTTGATTTAGTACGGAGCATCAGGGCATTAGCTCATTGCAAGTCGCTGAGAACAGGCGACAAGCAACAACCCCAATATCTCCCGTAGCACACTAACCAGCATGAAGCTGGTACGCTACAAGAACAAAAACAAGGTGTATGTGAGGTTGATCAGCTGTAAGCCGTTTGAAAATAGAAACGCGCGTGCTTCATCTTGGTTATGGCGCAGATACCGCAGCCTAGGACTGACAGATCCCGAACATTTAACAAGTTTGATTGGCAAGAACAATCTCATAAATTTTCATCTTTGATTAAGAACCAAAGTGTCCTACATTGATGCATTGTCTGTTCTCTCCTCAACACCTTGCTTCTCATCTGAGCCCGAGTCTAAATCATCCAGCCAACTCATAATTCGCCGGATCATGAATGGGGCATCACATGACGCAACTGCCAAATCAGCATCTCTCTGGCGTTGACTCGACTTGAAAACGGTCACCCAGTCAGGCTGTAGCGTTTGCATCTCTGCCAAAAACAACCGTCGTAACTGCGTCAGTTCGTAATCATCTAGATGCTCCCAGTAGAGCTCCACAACATCACCCTTCTCATCGTGCTGATATTTGCTCTTGATCGGCTCCACATCGTTCGGTTTGCCTTGCAAGAACGGTGGGTACTGACAAGCTACGTACAGTGGCAAGGCAGAAACACACTCCCAGTCTACAACAGCGGTCAAGGCTCCCTCTTCATCGACCAGGATGTTGTGTCGGTTCATGTCATCGTGAAAAATGACTGATGGCTCAGACTCGGGGTCTCCGGCAGGAAAGAACTCTGCCAAATACTTCTTGAGTTTCGTGATGATGATCACCGTGTTCTCGAGGTCCTCCGGGTCGTCTTCTTCATCCTCGTCCTCGTCGAGAGTAGCATTCTCGAAATCATCATCCTCCTCTTTCTTCTCTTCGTCTTTTCCTTTGTGGTACGTGTCGGTATCACTTGCTGTTACGTGACCATCATCCCTGGACTCTCTACTTTCGATCTGGTCTGACTCCCGCACACGGCTCAAGCGCCTGCTGCAATCGAGCTCTGCGAGATCCAGTCGTGCATAGCCACTCTCTGCTATTTGAAAAAGGCTTGCGAGCAATCCTTTGATCAACATCATTGCCTATGAAAGCCGATGAGACCAACCTTTTGACGCTGAGGCCATGCATAGACCTTGTCCTTACCCGGGAAGGGCCATCTTCTTGCTCACGATTGTCAACAGGCCCGATTGTAGCGATGGAGTTGCCCAAATCGGGCGCTTCCTCCTGAGTCCCGGAGTCGGAGAGACTCTGCTGCTAGGCTGGCATCGAATCAGGGAGGAGATTGCCAATGCCGCGCATTTGGTGCGAGAAGGTGTCAGAGCAGAACAGATGATCAATATTAATGACTGAAAATATCTGGTAGTCATTTACGATACGAGGTTAGAGCCCATTATATAAGCATGGTCTCCTATCACATGGATCCCCAGGCCTTATCCTCACGTCTAGCAGGGTTACTTAGACTGCCCCGCATCGAATTTCGCGCTAGTTCAAAGCTCGCTCTCAACCTTTGCGGTGCACTGCCTCTGTGAGGCTGACTTCGACTGCACCACACACGCACACACGTTACTGACCTAGACGAACGTCCTCTCGTCGCGCATCTTTCAGCCCAAACGCACCATGACGACTATTACAAGCCTCCAGCGCATCGCCGCGGACAAGCTCTCTACCATTCTTCTGGCAGAGCAAGCAGCTGCCAATCCTTCCGTAGCCGTGGTTGATGTCCGTGACGATGGTGCGCATTTCCCAATTCCCACTCCGTCTTTTCACAGTTGTTAACACGATGTCTGCAGACTACATTGGCGGCCACATCAAGGGCTGCATCAATATGCCGTCCCGGAGCCTCGAAGCCATGATGCCTACCCTCGTCCGACGCCTCGAAGGCAAAGAAACCGTCGTCTTCCACTGTGCCCTCTCCCAGCAACGAGGGCCGAGCGCCGCCCTTCGCTACCTCCGAGAACGCGACCAGATTCTAGCCTCTAGAAAACCGGCCGGGTCTTCAGAAGAGCAGGTTCCGAAACAACCACAAACTGTCTATGTTCTCGACCGTGGATTCGTCGGCTGGCAGGAAGTTTACGGCGAAGACGAGCGGTTGACCGAAGGATACAGCAAGGAGCTCTGGAAGGATGGTTACTGGGGCTGAAGTGTCGCATACCTCTGCAACTCTGGCGAGTCCGATTACCCTCCTGTTGGCGTAATCTGTGCGTGTACTGAGATATTTTTGCGGAGCTCAAGCGAGCTCCAAAACTTGCCCAAGTTCCGAACGCCGCGAGGCCCCGTGGTCGAAAAAAAGGATTCCCTTGGCGCGAGAATGCCGAAGAAAACACAAACATTCACAGCTACGAGCTCTTTCAGCTTGGCAGGGGATGCTGTGTTATCCCAACCGCATGCGATTCTCATGGCAGGAATAACAACAAACAAGAATCAGATTCTAACAGCAGCCCACATGAATTCCTCCTTTCATCCAGTATCTATATACACGCGAAGGCCGCTCGATCAATTTCGAAGAGCCTTGTAGTCCCCTGGGTGGCTGAAGACGAGGAGCATGTGGGAGGTGGTAGCGATCAGTAGTACTGCCGATTCCTCCTTTTTTTTTTTTTTTTTGGTCTTGGCCCGGCGCATGATCACTGGAGCCGGTAAAGCTGTGCAGATAGGGCAGAAGGGGTCAACCTTTATTCTCCCACGAATCCATCTTATAGTTCACTTGTCAGTTAGAACGTAATCAGCAACATAGACACATTCAATTGGTTTCTCTTTGGCTTCCATGACAGACACTTATTTCTTTGCATTAGTCGTTGGTAGAGAGTCGCCGCTTCCATACCTCACGCTGATATCCTGGTCAATATCACTTCATCCCACACCATTCTCACGCCATGTTTTCTCCCAACGCAGTTCCGCGATCGCTCACAGTGGCAGTGTTGATGTGATTCGGTAGCAGTTTGCTTACACTTTCTTACCAGACGCTACGAATGCTATGAGGAAACAACTGGGCAAGGAGGAGGTGCAACACGGCCCCTTGTCCAATACTTTGTTCTGAACATCTGTTTCTCCGTTGGGTCGTTCGGTTTCGTATTATTCGGTATTGTTCAACGCTCTCAAACCCAACAAATTGCTGAATTACCAATATTAATAGGACCAGTTTTGTTGCATGACGAATCGATATGATAGGCTCATGAAAAAGCCGTGAAGTATCGATTCAGATGCCACGGCTTGAAAGGGGGTAAATAACAGGTAGGTCTGAAGCGGGTTTGTTAAAGGCCCTGAGCTGGCGCATTCTGGCCAGCATAAAGCCAAAAGAGAAGAGAGCAAACGCCAGTCTGGGTTCTGTACAACCCCTATCTATCACATTACAAACCAGCTGGCACCCTTACGCACCTTTTTGATATGGGTGTTGTGTGCTGACTGATATTTTGGCATAGTGCACATTTAAGCAGCTGGCACCTTTCGTTTGGCATCAACACATCCCCAATTTCCATCATCGCCGCCTCTCCTCGGAGCAAACATGACATTTCAAGCCCTATGCGACTAGAATTTAGAGTCCCAAAGCTTACAATGTCTTCAGGATTGTTCCAAAAGCCGGTAAACTAGCCCTGCTGGGAGACATCGGCAATATCGCTGTCCACGAAGACGCTTGCCTCCCCTTTTCCATCGAACAGTTCTGCCAATTTTGCGTCGTACTATTTGTATCGGGACAACACTAAGCCTATGGTTCGGACTGGCCAGAGACGCTCAGATTTCTTCGCGCGTCGAATAAAACACGCTCCGAATATTGTTATATAGGCCTAAAAGACAGGATGGTCACCTGGAGGGGGATATTGGAGTATGAGATGCATGGGTGGAAGCATGGGAAACAAGAAGTAAACGTAGTTGCATAAGGGAACAGGCGCATAAGTTAGGGGTAGATTACCTCACTTAGGCTCCTTTTAGTCTGGCAAGATAAAAACTTCCTATTTCGTAACGACTTCACAACCTTTCTGTACGAAAACTTGGGGCTTACGCGAATATTCAAGTGAAAGCAGGGCGAGCCGCCGGCTTAATAGAATGCGGTTATGTCTCCTGAACTATCATAGGCAGATAGCGTTGGTTGATTTGAAAGTTTGATCATCAAACCCCCCTATATTGGCTCGCACGAAGTTTCAATGGTTCAAGAAGCACCTCGTATGTTCATTCTGCTAATATACATGTACTAAATGTCCCTTTTGCCCGCCTTGAGGCCTGTCTTGACATGTTGAATTTACCAGAGCCTCATATCCCCTTACCTGACTGTAATCATGAGACAATACCACTTCCACGAACGCCTATCAAAGCGCATTCAAAAGGCGTCAGAGCTACTCAGACATTCTCTAGCTCCAAGTACCAATTCCGCCCTTCTAATGGTAGATTTGTTAACCGTTACCAGCCTCCTCGGGATCAACGGCAATCTCGTCCCCCTTGTGGTAACTGGTGTAGCCGTTGCCAGCTTCCTTAGGGTCAACAGAGAGATCATCCTTATTTTGGTAGTGGTGGCCGTTGTCTCCAGTTCTCCCGGCCACAAATCTGGGCTTCTGGGCAAAAAGGGGTCAGCTGTGGTATTAAACGTGAACGAGAGTGATTATTCTGATCCATGTTGTTGTGCACAGAAATCACAGCGGCAGAGGCCAGAAATCTGATGCAAATGCCCGAAATAAGGAAGACTGGAGAACACATCCAAGTATTTTGAGACTTGCAACCGTTGCGGCTGTAAAATATGGGTCTAAACGGCCGTCATTCTCAGGGTCTTCAGACTCATGATGAGGCCTGAAACAATATTTCCGAACGACAAAATGACATACTGTGAGTAGCAGTTCATATTTTGTTGACTGAGAAAGCTTCACTAACATTGATGCTTGGCGTTTGGGCGCCGACGAACGGAGCTATGGAGTTCGGGCGCGTCTCTTTCCACAACCCGCTGGAGGACGAAAACGCGTTCAAGGGTCAACGGACACAAGAGATTCATCGGTCCTGGCGTTTTCTTTTCACATATATTCTCCTTTTTTGTTAAATATGGCATTCTCCGACCGACTAGACTCAAATCTTAGTGCTCAGGAGGCTAATCCTGCCCGAACACATCAAACATCAGTCACTCTGAATGATGAAAAAGGCTGATCTCTTGCCAATTTGGGCGCTTTTCATCTGATTCATCACCTCAATGTCACCCGCAAGCAGGTCTGTCGGGAGTACTATCCTGATAAGAACTTTAAAGAGAAACAGTTCGAGCATGTTGACCACTGTATTGACATGCTCCGGCAGGTCTTAATATGCCACGGAGATTTTCAGTTCAAACATACACATGGATAGAAGGTTACAGGTGGCTATGGACCAATTTCAACGTCGACCATACTTGCCGCAAATGGAATCTGGTCATGGAATGGGCTAAGCATCACTATGTTCTGAGTCTGAAAGATCCGATTCTCACTCGCTCAAATCTCGGTACATTCGTCTGTGATTGATGCCGCCGAATTAGTTATTCTGATCCATATTTTAAGGAGTGTCATGTCAGGAAATTGAGGGCCAAGGGTGGAATATGTAGCTTGGACAGATTATGCAGTTCAACCTGATTTTCTCCGACCATCCCTTGATTTTTGGCAAAAAGAAAACAAATTTCTGTTGCTACCAATAATATGCATCTTGTTCAAAATCCTGATACTCAATGCCGACGGATGATGTTTCTCGTCTGCTTGAACAGGTTGAGGCCTACCGTTTGACCACGGGACAATCTTGCCATATCTTGGTTCCCAGTAGATTGGCCTTGCGCAGTTAAAGTACCCAGCGCATCCTGCATGACTCTCGTATTCACACTTTCATGATCTGTAGAGTGAAAAATAAGGACTACTGTACCATGGCTACGACAGCCCGCAAAAAGAATCCGGCTAGGTCTACCTATGTGCTTCCAAGCTTTGTATTCAGAACAGTGGGAGTGTCGAATTCCGAGCCTAGTAATCCTAAATGAAAACCTAAACTGTTATTCACTATGGCTAATGACGCTATATACGTGACTCAATGACGCTAGTCAGAAGCAGACCTTGAGAGAACTTACAATATTCAACCCCAAACTGTACGCACTGTCAACTCTATCCCGGGATCCCTTGTCATTTTACCTTAGTAGATAGCAAGTCTGCGTTTGGACCGACTTACAAGGGCTCAAAAGAAAGGCTAAGACTAAGTGAAGCACATGAGAGTGGCGTTGCACTTATAAGACGGTGGAATCTAGGCTGGAGTTCTTCGACTTTCACCACCTTACGAATAGACTGCCATATCATTCGATATTATGAACATACGCTCATACCTTCAAATTCAGAGAAAGCCTCGTGGCCTTCACCAATGGTATCATAGCCTTGGCCAAGACGAAGATCAGATCGACAATCTGTCCCATTCCCAAGAGAAACATCAGAGTCAGAGATTTCTCACTTGGTGTCCGTCAGCTCTGAGCGTCATGATCGGATGATTTGGCCTCGTATTGTGTCTCGATGTTCTTTGACACTCATTCGCGTTCAGAATGTTTCCCCCAACTCGTAGTTTGACTTCTGAGCAACGCGAAACTTTGGCAGGATCTGACAAGCTACGCCCTTTCCGCATCAATGCTGTTTGAGACGCACCCGTTTTACATGTCCGCTTCATCCCCGGAAAGCGACGCTGCATGGGACCCCCTGATGCCCAGTAAGTGTTACTATGTCAAACGCCTACTAAAGCCAGGAATTAAATTGTTCGAATCAAGTGGAACGGTCTAGGTCCTTGTCGAGGATTCAGAGGAGTACCATCTCAAGCCAGGAATTCCGACAGAGGTTAAGCCCGATCGGTATAGCGTCACCATGATTCACCGGCTTCGTTGGTGGGTCAGCCTTTACATTTCTTCTTCGATAAAAAAAAATAACGCACGAGATAGGGAGCGATCAGTGCTAGCTAGTAAGCGGTCACTGAAGGCAACCACACGCATCTTTCTGCGGAAAGTGCCTTGTGATAGGGGCAGCGGCAGCAGGCCCGTCACAATCACATCGACCGTTGCTTCGATTACTTCAGACAGGGCATCATGAAAGGGGAATATTGCATGAGTGTTGAAACTGGGAGGATGCCCTTGAGTGGACCCTGGAAAACAAGGCTCCTCCTAGCAATCACAGTGGACTGGCTTGAATGCGTATGAACTAGATAATACGAGCATGGATTGGTCTCAACAATTTCCTCGGTCACGCGCGTAAATGAATTCCTTCATTCGTCCCACCAAGAAGTAAGGGAAAGCTGGCCAGCGTCGTAGGCCGACGAAAAGTGGGCCGGGTAAGCAAGGCGCCTACGTTAGCGCAAGCTTTAATTGACGCGGTAATTATGTGGGGCCGCGGCTAAAGCCTCTCGCGAACTACCTTGTCTTAACCTCCTGTCCTTCTCTTCCACGTCAGCCCATGCGCGCCTATTGAACCCACGGTCGTCTCTGGGTCACTCCTCGAACCATCTAATTCTTCTAACGCAGGGTCCGAAACGGGACTAACGGCCAAGGCCGTGTTGTATGATTCGCCTGCATTGGTGGCAGATAAGGATACTCGTCCACCTTGGCTCGCATGCACAAGCACAACATTTACTGGGCAAGCGCTTTCGTCGATGATCTGGAATGTTGGCACAAGGCATTCCAATTAGGAGACAATCGATCTGCAATGCTTGGATATGCGAGTCTCTGAGCTGTTGGCTCAAAATATTTTGGACAAATGCGCTCCATACTTGACAGTGAATCATTGCCAGGAGAGATAGGATCACATCGGGCGATTTTGATGCACGGGTATCCGAGCCGCGTGAAATGAATTATACTGTGTACTTCCATCATAGCATTGCGTTCGAGAGATACGTCACGGATTGGGGTCAATGTCTTCGGTATCCCTAAGTGTAGACTGCACTGTTTACTAGATATCCGTAACAATCAGATCATTCTGCAGGCTAAGACAGATAAGATTAACAAAGTTGTACTCTAAAATATGGCCCGTATCTAGTTTCAACTTAGAAGGCAGGATGTTTTTTCCGCTATTCTTCTCCTGCAGGTATTCTGTCCTCATCCCTTTGGCTATCCATTCCATTCAACACTTGAACTACGTTTACCTCTGACTTCTATTTCTACACGACTATTCATTCACTCCGCTGTTCGATCGAGAAGAAGCTACACACCCAACAAATCTTTCTGCCTCAAACCTCAAGGAGCGGCCACATTCCGTGATAGCATGAGATTTGCAGCTCACACCACGGATGCGTAGGCAAAATATGTATCACTGGAGAAATCACACCCGAACAAAACGAAGAAAAATTTGGACTTCCTTTCTTGGCTCTGAATGCCCCTGTTATTTTCATATATCTCGGTTTGTTCGTTCATACCGCCCGGAACGCCTTATTCCACCGCCACGAGTCGGGGTTTATACTCTGTCAGTTTCAAATTGAACCGCAAGATTCTGTCGAAGTATCCTAATGTGACTAAATCTCAACTCCCTCTCCGTCAGCTGTTGGTTACGAGAAGAGGCTTATCAATGTCTCTGTCTACAGAGACTTTCTAAAACCACCCAACTTGGAGACTGATCATGCTTGGCCAGCTGATGAAAAGTGCGCATGCTCGCGCATGTGGACGACAAAAGTTGAAAAGAGCTAGTCCGAGTGTAAATACAATATCGTTATGAAGATGGAGGACTTGAAGATATTCAAAAAGACCTCCGTCTTGCTTCGCGACAAGTCAGGTTACCTAGCGGGACTCGATATTTTCCACGAGCGTCACTGTCTAGTCAGTGCCTGTTACAATCTCGATCCATGGGGATTGATGAAAGGCGGGCCTGTGACTCACACAAACCACAACATCATTCGGCAAAGCCTTTTAGGGAATACTATAAGCTGGACCCTGAGGGTGAGCGGGACAACATGTTTGTAAGCTGGCAGCCCGAACTTGACTATGGATGCCCTCAGCCTACACATCTTGTCTCCAGTACGCTGCGTCGAGCATCTTCGGCAAACCCCTATGTGCTACGGCGACAACATGACCCGCACCTTCTAATGGGCCGACCACGAAGCAGTTCCCCGATACGAAGCATCAGTCATTCCATGAGTGCAGAAAATGGAGGCCCATTGTGGATTGGGCACGCCAGAATGAGCCGTCGAGTAAATACGGTCCGATTTTAGAACGTCCGCAGCTAGGTAAGCAGCCCAGTTTGAGATTCCAATTCCTTGAGGGATTCATATAGTTGTTACAATACTGTAACACGTTGCAGACATTATGTACCCAGTTTCAGTCAACAAAACGCAGGCATAATCTCTGCTGGCTCTCGACTCATTTTCTGCTCAAGCAAAACGTGGCATGAGCTTTGAGATAGATTAGCGATTATTGAGCGATGGCGACGAATGAATGGATGCAGCACGCTAAGTTGAAACATTGGGTGTTTGGACGAGCGTAAACAGGACACAGTTTAAGGAGGAAAGCTGGGGCTCACAACTAAGATTGATCTTCCTCTCGCTGTGCAACAAACATTATGACAGAGCAAGCACATATCTTAAAGCGCCATCAACCAAGCTGGAGGTAGGATAAACTGTTGTACTTGTCTTAATTCTCAATACATCGTAAAGGATTCAATTGCGATGTGTACATCTTTTTCACCTGCCCCTAACCTTCTTTCAGTAACCACTCTTTATCTTCCAACCCTCATTTCTTCTGCGATCTTGGGTGACCATTGAAATAGATTGAGAGGGAGTATTTAGCTTCACCCCTAACTCTAAGCATAGTAGTTAAAGCTTAATGGTGACATAGTTTTCATGCAATCGATCTGAATCCTCACCTCAAATGACATATCAGACCCTTCAGTCTCTCGAATCTCCTGCGTATTCCTCGTGTTTTCGCACAAGACCAGCCGCAAAATACGTCCTTTCTTTCACTTTTTACACCTACGTTCTTTCCGCCTTGTTAACCGCTGACCGGTCGAAGACCCACCTTACATGGATAGTCTGTCAGATGCCAACGTAGTAAAGAATGTCATGGCCATTGCCCTTCATTTTGGAACAACTTGACTCCGTCATGTTCAAGGGCTTTGATAATCACTAAAATGAGGGACTTAGGCTTTCCGGCGTAAGCTGGACATTTTCAGGCCAGCCAAACAACATTGAGGTCATCACACTATGGGAATCGGAGCTAATCTTTAACTCTGATACTGAGATAACACCTTCCACTATGCTCTTCCGCGGAATCAAAGATGAGACCTTTTGGGGTTACAATATCCCAATCGAGAGCAACAAATACGCCCTCAAACGGTTCAAGCTGCTTCTCATAGGCAACAAGGACCTCTCCGCCGATTTTCAGAGGTCACCACAGATAGCTACCGCCAAGAAGTTTGTATAAAAAGCCAATAAAGATACGATCGAGGTTGTTAGCGGTTATGTTCGAAGCTTATGGCACCACTTCATCGAATGCATCACTCAATCGACTGGGAAAGGCCTCATGAGACTATGCAAATCTCATGGGCTGTTCACATTGCCAGATATATGGCGTGACTACTCGAGAGTGCGCATAAGATGCGCAGCAGAAAATTTGGGTACCTTTGAGACTCGCGTCGCCGATGATGCCGTCCTGTCTTGTATCTATGAGCCAGAAATTGCTGCGTTGGTCACGATACGTGATCTTCACCATTGCCCTGATATTACGGTACGTGATTCATGACTCGTGTTGACCAGGATGTAAGCTGGTTGTCTGATCAATCCGGTCAAATTGGAGATTATTTTGTGCTCTGTGATGCCGGAAGTGGCACTGTTGACCTGATTTCTTGTGAGATAAATCAGACGAAACCAATGGTTGTGAGAGAGTCTGTCAAGGGAAACGGAAAACTACGTGGATTCGTTTTTCTTGACGAAGAATTTGTCGAACTGACGAGGCGTGAGCTTACTCCAAAGGTCTGGAACAAGTTGCCAAAAGACGAGGTTCAAGGGTTCCTGAACGGAGACTGGGAGCACGGTATAAAGAAGCAATTCTATGGCCAGCAGAAGGATTGGACTGGCACGCTGCCTTCAGGATGTCGTCATGTCTATGGTAAAACACATTGGGGCGAAAGCAATCATTGAAATTTGACCATGCGGACTTGGATCCGGTGTTCCGAAAGAATCGCCGGACAAGTCGCGGAGCTAGTTAAGGACCAGACACAGGGTGTGCAACAGAAGCACGGTAAACTACTAAAAGTAAGGGGTATCCCGGGCCCCCTTTTTGAGAAATTTGATTTGACCACTGAATCTGGCAACTGAGTCATTTTCGTGGGAGGTTTCGGCCGTTGTGCATATCTTCATCACCATCAAGTCCAAGAAGTTGCTTTCATGGATACGGAGGTTCTACAAGCGCACGGCTGCAGACCGTAAGTATTAATAGCACCTTTTAGTTGCGCATAACGACAGACATAATCGGATTGCAGTTTGCCGGGGTGCCGTGGTGCATGGCCTTGTCCGATCAAGTTTTGCTGCAGGTCTTTCGATGGCGGTACTGTCGAGGATCGCACGAGTCAACTACGGAACGTCCTTGTGGACAATCTTCAGCCCTAAAGTCCATCTGCGTATTGACAGAGTATGGGATGAACACGAGATGAAACGGAAGGGCAAAAACCAAGTAGAATCGTATTTGAAGCAGATACGATCAATGACGATTGCGCCCTCGCTCGTCCAGACGAACACATACCCAACTGGTTTTAGCAAACTAACAGGGACAGTGAACCAATATTTGTGATGCCAAAGCTGCCCTCCATAGCTACTCCTGCCTGTACGACAAGCCGCCCGGCTAAACAATCGAGAGAACTAAATATTCTGCATCATCACCTGCATTCCGTACGCAAAGTTTCAAATGTCAGGCAACTATTTAATATCACTTGGAACAAGAGGATTGATTTCCAGTCTTTGTCAATCTTCACCAATTTCGTAGAAAAGTTTTACCATCGCCTTGAATGGGTCACGGAGATGGTGACTGACGGAAGGAGCCTTGAATTCACCGTCTTCCACGACCGGAAGCGGGTAGCAGCGCAGAGCGTATCTTTGGACTTTGATGAGATGGATGAGAAGGATGCTTCTGCTTAGGGATCCAGTTATGATGAATTGTTGCCGATTTCGAGGGATGCACCACCCTCGAACTCCGGAGTGTACATGATTCAGCCTCGTCTTGGCCGCGCCGACGCATATAGGGATGGCAGCCCTTGGAAAGATTTGCTCTGGATTCACATGCGAGTCAGCTCATCTGTGCAGACGCCACCGAGCACACGCAGGACGAATCGGAAAGAGAGACTCGGTTCCCTAGTTTTTCAGGGAATGACCAGGGAATACACCAACCTCTCATACACGAATCTCTGCAAAATCATGGCAAGTGTATCATGCGGGTGTGAATCGACAGCTTCATTAGGTGCCGGTAATGTCAAAACCTTTGCGAGCCTCATACCTTGGCCTGGTTTTACAATACTGGCTGTTTCCTCTGTTTCGGGGTCTGGTGAAAATGCTAGTTATCCCACAAGAGGTATCTGCATGCCTTGACTGGACATGCCTTGCGAGATTGTGGTCTCCTTTTCCGGAGATCGTATCCTTCTACTGCGACTGTACAAAGCTATCCAGAGGTCAGGGCTCTGCTGGCTGCCGACTGGTTAGTTTTCTTGTCAATGTCGCATTCCAAGGATTACNGGGGGGGGGGGGGGGGGGCACGAATTTTTTCATTTACTAACGACACAGACTGTTCGAATCTTTGGTCAGCTTCACGATACTAAGTATTCGGAGTGCGCTGGAAAAGTGATTGAATCTCTGCACACTTCGATACGCTGTAGTATAGAGGGACCGATTTTGCAGATAATTGCCGTCCAACATCAGCGGAATCTTTTTTTTCCCAAGACTTTGGTCATTGATGTGAAGCATATCAAGTCAATCACATCGGCAAAACCTTTGCAGCTTATTGTGTTTGTTTTTGCGAAGAGAGTCGGTCATGTTGCAATGGCGACGAGCTTCTTTAGTCCGACAAGATATGTTATGGAATATCGATATTCTCGTTGTGGCCTTGTCATGATCGCATGCGGTAAAATCCGCATCTCGGGCCATGTTGGAATGCTGCGTTTTTTTGACGGGTAAATTTCCTCAGCGAACCTCTGGTGCTGGAGCGGTTCAGATCAGTCACCTTTGTAGTACTAGTTCCTGGTGGGACCGCTTGCCGTGCAGATTAGCTGCAGGATGCGAAGGAACCACCAATTTAGCGCCCGTTGAAGTCAAAGAACAAATATTATGAACTGGGCAAATACCTAGGCTATGAGAGGCTGGTGGTCGCCAGAAGCAACCCCGAGCGACTTTTCCTACTCCAGTAGTACTGTATGATTCCAGCGTCCCCTAAACACTAAACAAGGGCCTCGTATACTCATCCGGCGGCTGTAGTTGTGGCAAGTGAGGGGAGCGCCGGTATGCATGGCCCAAATATCAGGTAGGATTGAACCCCCTGGAATTGCGCGAGAATGGTTCAAGGCTTGTCACATTCCACCAGTCTGCTATCGGGGGAGCGGATTATCGAATGACAACATCAGTTGCCATCCAAATGCGACTACTAAGCCCTCGGACTCTCTGATTGCAACATCTTTTGTCGAGCCAATCAAATCGAGGAGCATGTCAGGGGGAAGTGAGATGTTGAGAAACACACAACCCGAACATAGCCCAATTGGTCTTAGCCATACCGCCTGGGCTGGGGTTCGAACCTCGAGAACCTTGGAAGCACAGCAGAGCTGTAAAAGGAACTTGGCTACCCGCAGCAGACATTTGGGCGAGAGCCCCTTGCGAAAAGCCGAACACGGGGCAAGGGGTCGTCGCGAAGGACGGCGGAGGAGTACAACCAGCGAGGCCAGAAGTAGTTGAAGAGTGTAGAGCAGGTGGCTTCGCCCAGCCCCCCTTGGACGGTAAGGGATTACGTGAAGTTGCCAAACAAATCAAATCAGCTTTGTTGCCCAACAACATTTCTAGTAATAGATTCTTCCCGCTGTATCCGTAACGAGAACAGAATGGTGGTACCCGAATTGGACGTGCTAATTCCCCTGGTCCATGGCGGGACTGCCTTTCTTTCTGATTTTGTGTGTTTACGTCAATTGACCACGACTTTTCGGACGCCTGAAAGAGCAGAAGTGGGATTAGAAACAGAAACAGAAGCAATAAGCACACCCGGTCGATCAACAGAGTAAGTGCCTTTTTGCCGCTAGCGTAAGGAGTCAGGCTTTCTCAACGCCTCCTGCATGCGTGGGACGTAACTTGACACCAGGCCGCGCCTGCCCTGGCTGCGCGCAGTATAACGGGCAGTATTGCTGGACACCCCAGGAATTCATCGACTCGCCGGGACGATACTCTTCTCATGCCTTTGCAGCCTTAGTGCAAGTGAGGGCCCCTGGGGGCTGAACCTGTTAAGACGGGGGTGTCTCATAGCCCAGGGAAGTGTGCTACTAGCATAGTCTACATTTACCAGCTTTTGCGCGTTCCCTTGACCTTTTCAACAGAACGAGGTGCGTCTCTTGACGTAACAAGGGGTGGGTGGATGTCTTAGGCCCAGAAAGGGAGGGAGGGGTGCAGGTTCGACGAGGGGAGACACCGAGATAGAGCTTAAGCCTGTATACGAAAAAAAAAGAAAAAAAAAAAGGAAAAAAAAAACAACAACAAGGATGCCTAGGGATCCGGCTGGCTGGAACATCCACATGGGGCGGGTGTCGGACTTTATCCACATCCATCCCGCCAAGGGGGACTAACGCACTAGCGTCCAGGGCTGAACTCCGGCTTCCTCAGAGGTGGGTGTCGGCTGGCACCGGAAGTCGGAAAAACAGGTTTTCCCGCTGAACTCCAGGCACCTTCCCTCAATGCTCGCCTTTTTCCGCGTCCACCCCCCGGTATCAGTCCCCTATGCGCCCATGTTCCACAGAACGGGGGAAACTGGCAGCTTCTGAGGGGTCACGCGCCGGCCGAAACATTCGACAACGCCTGCTTTGCTTCATCCACCCCAACAGCCAAAAGCGGACAACTTACGCAGGTTCCAGCCCTGCGGAGCGCAACCACGGTATTGGAGCCCGATTGTGGTTGCCAGTCTCACACCTCAGCAGTCACGTGAGCACTCACACGGTAGAGCCGAACATTGCCCACAGGTTGGCCTCCTTGGAGGGGTTTATCTGAAATTAAAGTACCTGATCCAACCAGTGGGAAACCGGGACGAAGCACCCAGCCAGACATGCGTGAACCTGGCACCTGCCTTGACCCGAGCACCTCGGCCTAGGGACTCCTCCATGTCAGCAAAATGGCGCTGATCCCGAGGGCTAAAGCGCGGCTGACGCTGGCATGTCCAGGGCGTACGCAGTCTTTCTGGACCTCTTTCGACCATGGTTAACGACAAGAGTTGCGATTGACCGGCCAACCGAACGAAATTCTCCTGTCTTCAGTCAGCTTTCACCCATGAACGCCTTCTTTTCTCAGTTCTGCTAAGTATGTTGATATGGAAAGGCACGGCGCGGACCTGTCAATCTTTGCCTCACTCAACAATGCGTCAAGACTGTGTTGTCTCTCCACTCGCAATCCGGAAGTTTCCCTGTAATAACGTCAATGCTTCAGTCACTACTGCGAAGATTTGACGTCGAAGAGGCGTTTCTACGGATCTCGATGCGGCAGTACAGTTGCTGTTTACCCAGGCAAGATGCCACTCTGCAAGTCCTCGATGACGGTAACATACGAGAAAGAAAGCTCTGGTCATAGCCTGCCAATCTCTGAAGGCTGGCAAATGGAATCGCCTCGTGACAAACGACAAGCGTCGCTGAATGAATCACAGACGCCAAAGTTTGACAGGACAGCAACTCCAAGGAATCGACTACCGCCGTTGTGATGGGTACAGTAGCTGCTCCCGCGAGGGATGGAGAAGGCCGCTACTGGGACGTGCTGATGAAGATCCCGGCAAGCGTGTGGGCATCTAGGCACGACGCCGTTTCGCACCAGCCACGCTGCCACAATGTCTGAGACTCTCTCTCTCTCTCTCTCTCTGTATCTCTCTTTTCCTCGTTCGGACGTCTGGTTTTCACCAGTGGCGAAACTTTTAGGCTCTGCTTGACAGACTCCCAGTCCTTGTTCACCACCTCACGGAGCACGAGACGTTTGACAGGTCTGATGGTCTTACTCGTTTCTTACACCGCCCAGGTATATGGTCCTAGATTTCGGTTCCCTTTCTGGCCTGTTTACACGACATGCCTTGTCAAGGCTTGCCCTAGGAACGTGGAAGGTCGTCTAGACTTTCTGGTTTTGGCCTGTCATTCCTGGAATAGACTTGTTATGTTCAGGGATGGCAACATTTCATGATAGGGCCATGCTACGATGCATTCTTCATTATCGGACATTAGCAGGAATGCTCACCAAGGGGCACAGAACAGCCGAAGGAAGGCTGTTGACTTCCGACTCTCAAAAAAAAACACCGAAGAGGCAGAGACGATGATTCTTATAAAGCCCAATCGAACCTCCTCGCTTCAGTTTCGTATCGTTCGTCACACGACTCATCACACCGACCAAGGTCATTCGTTTCTTGCATCTTTCAAAGTGTGGGCGCCTTCGCCTCTCCACGTCCATTCGTTACACCTTCCATCATGAAGGCACTCAAGAGTCCTGTTGGACTCGCCTTATTCGGGCTTCTAGTGGTTTTTACTAAAGGAGTCCAAGCCCAGTCCTGCAGCGATTCTTCTCAGTGCAACACCGCCGCAAACTTACCCGTCTGTGACGGCACCAACTGTATTGCCTGTTCGTCTGACACGGTATGCTCTAACAAGGATGCCAACCTACGTTTCTGCTCAGCCTCTGGAGAGTGTTTAGCCTCTTGCACTGCTTCTGATTGTACTGGTGCAACCCCGTTCTGCTCGCCTTCAACTGGACAA
>MPGH01000100.1:114835-130885 GCA_001937105.1 Colletotrichum chlorophyti | reverse complement strand
TTCGACTTCAGGCGCAACAGCCGGGCAGTGTATCGCTGGTTGTACTGCTAGTAGCTGTAGCGGATCTACGCCGATCTGCTCAACTACTGGCGCAACAGCTGGCCAGTGTGTTGCTTGCACTGCTGCTGATTGTACAGGAGCTACTCCTTTCTGCTCACCGTCGACTGGGCAGTGTGCCGCAAGCTGTACAGCCGCCGACTGCACTGGGGCTACACCCTTCTGCTCACCGTCGACTGGACAATGTGCTGCATCTTGTGTAGCTGCTGACTGCACTGGGGCTACACCCTTCTGCTCACCGTCGACTGGGCAGTGTGCTGCGTCTTGCGTGGCTGCTGATTGTACTGGTGCAACCCCCTTCTGTTCACCGTCAACCGGACAATGTGCTGCTAGCTGTACAGCTGCTGACTGCACTGGGGCTACGCCCTTCTGCTCACCGTCGACTGGTCAGTGTGTTGCTTGTACTGCTGCTGACTGTACCGGAGCTACGCCTATCTGTTCGACTTCAGGCGCAACGGCTGGACAATGTATCGCTGGTTGTACTGCCAGTAGCTGTAGCGGATCTACGCCGATCTGCTCAACTACTGGTGCATCAGCCGGCCAGTGTGTGGCTTGCACTGCTGCCGACTGTACCGGAGCTACACCTATCTGCTCGACTTCAGGCTCAACGGCCGGACAATGTATCGCTGCTTGCACCCCCAGCAGCTGTACTGGAAATACGCCTGTCTGCTCTACTACTGGCACAACGGCCGGCCAGTGTGTTCCTTGTACCACTGCCGACTGTACCGGAAATACCCCTATCTGTGGAGGTACAGGATCCTGTTCTGCTTGCACAGCTGATGCAGAATGCTCAGCTAAGAACCCAAGCTTGCCGGTCTGTTCACTTACTGGCGCAACTACGGGGCAGTGCGTTGCCTCCGGCCAGGCTGTCTGTCAGACCAGTACCGACTGTGCTGGCGTTACCCCTATCTGTGGGAATGGTAATGCCTGTGTCCCTTGTACAGCCGATACGCAGTGCTCAACTAAGGATGCAAACTTTCCCGTCTGCTCAACCTCCGGCGCAACTAGCGGGCAGTGCGTTGCCTCCGGCAGCCAGGCTCTCTGTGCGTCTAACACCGACTGTTCCGGCGCGACCCCTATCTGTGGGGCTGGCAGTACCTGCGTTGCTTGCACGTCCGATTCACAGTGCTCAACTAAGAACCCAAGCTTGCCGGTCTGTTCACTTACTGGCACAACTGCTGGGCAGTGCGTTGCCTCCGGCCAGGCTGTGTGCCAAACCAGTACCGACTGTGCTGGTGTTACCCCTATCTGTGGAAACGGCGGCGCTTGCGTTCCATGCGCCTCTGACGGGCAATGTGCAGCCAAGAACACAAACCAACCCGTCTGCTCAACTACTGGACCTACAACTGGACAGTGCGTTGCGTCTAGCACTGGCTGTCAAAGCAGCACCGAATGTAGTGGCTCTACCCCCATCTGTGGTACTGGCGGTGTTTGTGTGGCCTGCTCAGCTGATTCGCAATGCTTGGCCAAGAACGCAAACGCGCCCGTCTGCTCCGTGACTGGGTTGACTACCGGGCAATGCGTTGCTTCCGGTACGCAGCCTACCTGCCAATTGAACTCTGATTGTACTGGCGCGACACCTATCTGCGGAACCGGCGGATCCTGCGTGGCTTGCTCAGCCGACAGCCAATGCGTGGGTAAGAACCCCAACACACCCGTTTGTTCTCAGTCTAGCGGAGAATGTGTCGCTTCTACCGTCACCAGCTCCTCGAGCACCTCGAGCACCATCAGCAGCACTTTGTCCTCATCGTCAACTACTGTGGGCCAGTCGAGCACTCCAAGTTCTTCCCTTACTGGAACCGTGTCCCAAAGCTCGACCACCATCTCACAGACTACCACCTTAACATCAGTTGCAACTACCGTCTCAGAGACTCCCGGCTCAACCTCAGTTGCACCGACTACGCCAACGTCCTTTACGTCGACGACCTCTGTGGTTTCCCCTGACACCACTTCCAGTTCCACAGTTGGCGGAACAAGCACTAGCACCGGTGCGAGCGCCGTGGCAACACAAAGTGTCAGCTTCGAGGGTGCTCAAGTTTCCGGCGAGGCATCTGTACAAACCGATGGAACTGGAAACCCGATCCTGTATGTTGCAAACCTCTCCAGATGATGATGCATGAGTACTGACGATAATAGCGTATTTGGGGCTCAGCCCAACACGGAAGCTGCTATTGCCGTCGCTGTCCCGCCTCCCCCAGCCAATGTGACCGAGGGTGGAGTCCGCGTTACTGCTTCGATCAAAGTCGACAATCCGCCAGTACGCAAGAGAGCGGTGATGACACAATGCCGCCTGATCATTAGACTTGGAGGTGTCACCGTGTATGACCAGCCCCTGATGACGACAGACGGCGCATTCCAACCTATAACTTCCGGACCAGCTCCTTCTACAGGAGACGGCTCTCTAGAAATTAGACAAGTATGCGGAGATGGAACAGCCCCGCTGACCCTTGCGAATGTTGCTTTGGCAGCCGTCGCTAGTCCGGGAACCCAGTCATCTACTACAGGCTCTGGAACGACAGTTAGCTCACAGACCACCAACAGCCAGACCAGCACCAATACCAACCTACCGTCAACAACTGTGTCCGATTCAGCGACGACTACAGGTGGCAGCCAGACGGGGTCTTCAACCGCCTCTACCGGAAGTGGAACTGGCAGTGGCACAACGAACCCCACGGGCTCTTCTGCTCCTAGCTCTAGCGGAGCCTCCTCCACTGGTACCGGCTCCGGTCTTAGCGCCAGTGTCAGTGGTACTGGTAGTCAAACAGGGGCTTCTACCGGAAGCGTGGGCACTTCAGCGAACCCAACAGGCTCTTCTGCTCCCAGCTCCAGCGGAGCCTCTTCGGTCGGTACCGGCTCCGGCCTTAGCCCCAGTGCCAGCGGTAGTGCCAGCCAGACGGGGACCTCAACCACCTCTACTGGAAGCCGAACCGGAAGTAGCACAGTTAATCCCACGGGCTCTTTTGCTCCTAGCTCTAGCGGAGCCTCTTCGGTCGGTACCGGCTCCGGTCTTAGCGCCAGTGTCAGTGGTACTGGTAGTCAAACAGGGGCTTCTACCGGAAGCGTGGGCACTTCAGCGAATCCAACGGGCTCTTTTGCTCCTAGCTCTAGTGGGGCCACCTCGGCCGGTACCGGCTCCGGTCTTAGCCCCAGTGGCAGTGGTACCGGCAGCCAAACAGGATCCCTAACCGGTACTGCTGTTACTTTGGGAACAGGCACAGTCACTTCATCGTCTGCCACGACCGCCCTTCCAAGCGGTCTCCCCCCCGTCCTTAACTCATTCCGGTTCTTCGGCTGTGTCGGGTCCACGGACAACTTCCCTTCCTTCCAGCTGATCAGGTCGAGCCCCAGTATGGATCTCAATACCTGCACGACCTTGTGTAGCGGCTCCGCCTACGCGGGTGTTCACGTGAAGTACGTATAAGTCAACTGTACAGAGGAACAGACTACTAACAACGTTACAGTAACTGCTATTGCGGACAAGCCGTCAGCAGTGGTTCCGCGGTTGTGCCAACAGGCCAGTGTGACAACCCTTGCCCTGGCAACCCTGCTCAGCTCTGTGGTGGCGAGCGGACTTCGCTTCGTGTACGACAAAACATCGACAACACTATTCTTCTGACGGTTTATGTGGCGATATCTATCAACCCCACAGACCCTGGAGGCGTAATCACCACCGGTCCAGTCACGTCCTTTGTTCCGGTAACGGTTACCACAGTATTGGGTACAGAGACTATTGCAATCGTCTCCTCTGTTCTCACAACCTTCGTAACATCTGTCACTGTTATCAACCCTGTCACAACCACAGTCACTCTTGTGACAACAAGCATCGTAACTGCCTGCCCCCCGAACCAACCCAACTGCCAAATCGGTGCCCCAACTACAGTCACGGCAACCGTCACCAAAACCTTCGACCCCTACGACTGCCACGAGGCGTGGTGTCCTTGGCCGACGCAGCGATACTGCGGCAGCGGCAAATGCTACCGAGGACCAATCTATATCATGGTACCCCATAACGGCGATGACTGCGACGGCCTGCTCGTTTACAAGCCCTGCGACTGCCGCGAGGAAATCTACGAGCCCTGCAGGTGTGTCGGTGACGAGTGCCGCGGGAAAACTGTTTACGTACCCCAGCTTTCCGATGGATCCTGGAACGGAGGCCAAGTTTTCCAGCCGCAGGGTTGCACCGGAGATAATTGTGAAGGGGGTGTTGTGTACACGCCAGCCAAGGGTGGCGAGGATGCGGTGCCAACTGGATATAGCGGCGGAGCTCCTGGACAAGGCGGCGCTCCCGGACAAGGTGGTGCTCCCGGACAAGGTGGTGCTCCCGGACAAGGTGCTCCCGGACAGGGCGGTGCTCCCGGACAGGGCGGCGCTCCTGGACAGGGCGGCGCTCCTGGACAAGGTGGTGCTCCTGGCCAGGGTGGTGCTCCCGGACAGGGTGGTGCTCCCGGCCAGGGTGGTGCTCCCGGACAGGGTGGTGCTCCCGGACAAGGTGGTGCTCCCGGACAAGGTGGTGCTCCCGGACAGGGTGGTGCTCCCGGACAAGGTGGTGCTCCCGGACAAGGTGGTGCTCCCGGACAAGACGGCGCTCCCGGACAAGGTGGTGCTCCCGGACAAGACGGCGCTCCCGGGCAGGGTGGCGCTCCCGGGCAGGGTGGTGCTCCCGGACAAGGCGACGCTGCCGGACAGGGTGGTGCTCCTGGTTCGGGGACTGGCTCCGAAGGCGGCAGCCAGGGGGAGCTACCTGGAGCGACACCAACTCATGTTGTGGCCGCTAGAGCTGGAAACCTCAAAGTTGACTTCTACGTCTTCCTGTTGGTGGCTGGCCTTTTCGGTCTTTTGTAGGACCTGATGCCGGGTTTGGCGAAGGACGGGATGAAGACGTTCTCCATGATTATTCGTTTCTCTGCTCCTGATTAGCCCCTTCTGGGCTGACCGGAGCATCTCTCCTTTATGATTTGTGCTTTATGAAATACAATGCTTGTTTAGATCTCGTCTCTTGTACCACCTATAAGTCGGAACCAGTGACAAAACCGGACGGCTTTTCGTAAGACAAAGGCAACGCACCCTTCCTGCCATCGTTACGCCATAATCACTAAAGAGCAGGTCCAGTTATTTCACTGTAATTGATTTCACCACAACTAAAAGGTGGCCTTCCTCAAGGGAGTATGTAGCCATGTGTAACACCTTGTAGACGCGCCTTCCTGGTGCAGACTATGTTATAAATCAACGGCACAATCCATTCATAGTCCAATGGAGTACCTGGCCTATCGATTCCCCCAGTCTGATGTCTGGTTTACTCGAACAATCCGGCTTCTTCAAGTTGGACGGATCATCTCCCTCCCCAGCATGCAATGGATGCGAATCATCACGGCGTCGTCTTTGAATTCCCAGTCTCCTCCAAAATTCTTCCGACACGTCCTTCATCTTAAACAAACGGTTCCCGGCTCGGAGAACGGTTTCAGGGACGTCATTGAAGAGAGCCCGGAGAAATGAATGATGTATCTGTACGGTTTCTGGGAGAAAGACTCGGTGTTATCCCCGCCGGCGAGGGCTGACTCTGCCAGGGTTAAGCACGCTCGTTTGTTGGTGAGCTCCATCTGGTGGTTTATACAGCAGGACTTGCCGTCGCCACAGACCTAAAAATATTCTAAGCACCGACGGAAGGTGTCGATTATAAGAGCTGCGTTCGAAGCAATAGTTGTGTTGTATAGCATCTTGATAAACAATGGCGGCACGAGTGAACGCGGCCGGGCTTGGCTCTGATCTTTTTCTCTCTCTCCTGTTTTCTTTTCTTTTTTTTTTTTCCTTTTCTTTTGGCAAAGGTTTGCCTTGGGAGTGGGAAGAAGCAAACGATCCCAGAAGCAGGGCGCAGTTTACAATTCTTATAGTTAACCAAGCAATTCAGTCATGTGGCTCCTTTAATGGTCGTATACCCTACCTACGTAACTTGATCTAAGCAAACCTGTCACACAAGACGCCAAGGCACTCTGGGCCTCTTCCGGTTATCTTATTGGACCGGTCTGTCCCACTGCCTCGCCTCAATCATTTACCTCTAGTATTTAGGCATCATTCTGCGAAGTGCTAAGTATAGCTCAGCTCGTACTCGCCATCGGCCAGTATAAGTCCGAACATGTTCGGTAAAGAAAATGACACAATAGACGCAGGCTCCTGATGCCAATAACTAGGAAAGCTAGCTCACTCCCTCCGACCAATCTCCCCTATTTACTCATATTGACAAATCACACATCTAGACAGTGCATGTCGGATATCTCTTCTCTTCGATGTCTTTTTAAGGAGTAAGAGCTAGACTATGCAATTCCATGATACGGAAGGGTTGCGGAACACATTGGCGATATTAACATTAGTATTAGTCAAATTACTTTACTACTCTCAAACAACGACTTTTACTCCTCGCTATGCTCAATTTGTGTTAGTCATAATGCCATTATACTCTCGACGTGTTGACGGCATCGATACAGCCCACTCCACTTGCCAAGATAATTCCTAGCGAAGTCCGCTGTCGAATGGCAACGCGTTCTGTCCGTTCAACTCCCTATAGGTTGCCCAAGCTTTACACATCTCCCGGACATCTGCAGGGATCTTGGTACCCCGGAGAGTCCTAGGCTTAACCAGAAAGTTGATGTAAAGACCGACGCTGGCGTGCCAAGCCGTGTGGCAGTGGAAGCTCCAGACGCCCGGGTTCTTGGCCTCGAACTGCACGACAAGGTGGCCGTTGCGACGGAGGAACTCGGTGTCGGCACGCGCCGGGTTCTTCCGATACGCGACGGAGCCGTTCCAGCGCCCGTCCGCTTCGCTTAGAATTTGAAAGTCGCCGCCGTGGATATGCATGGGGTGGACGGAAAAGTTGTTATTTAAGACGACGCGGACATGGCGGACGTCGTCGGGTATGGTGGTCAAAATGTGCTGGGGCTGAGAGAGGTATTCAGTGTTTCCGGCCGCGGCTTCTAGCATCAGGGGACGGCTCCAGTCGGCTAGGAAGGTCACGTTGTTCATGAGCCATTGATGGTTACCGCTTGCGTTTGTCTTGAAGTCGATGAAGTAGTTGAGAGTCAAGTCTGGCTTGGGAACGCGCTTCTTGTAGATTGGCTTCTTCTTCGGCAAATCGGGCTATTGATAGAACTCAGTTTCAATTCGTCATGTTGATCATTAAACAGTCATATAAAAAGAAACACACTCACATCACCACATGTGGAAGAGAAGTTGGGAAGGGCATGTGTGGTCTTGGAAGCAGGAATGGCGGTGGTGGGAGTTCCCTCATAGTAAATGGTCGCGAGCGTCTCGTTGGCAAGGGTGGCGGCGCATTGGATCCTTGTCCGCATGTAGTATGCTTGATCGGGCTTCCCCGTGCCGTTTACGAGAACCTCGGCTCTCATCCCAACACCAAGGATGACATACTCCACCTCGTAAGGCTCGACAGGGACAAAGTCCATCGTCGTAACTGTGATGTTGTGCCCGTCGATCGAGAAGATCTGCATAGCCTCGACGCTTGTGTTGATCAAACGCAGCTTGTGGACCTTGCCAGACTGAAACTTGAACTGCGCGCGCGGGGCGTTGTTGTGACATGTGTTGTTCTTGGTTGACAAGGAACAGTCAAAGTTGTTCTTGCCGTTGATTAGATGATTGTTTGAGCGGGGGGCATAGACCTTGGAGTCGTTGCTCGTTGAGATGGCATCCCTGGCTATGTCTTCGTATGGGTAGTGGTAATAATCGGAAAGCGTAACCGGGCCAACGTCGATGTCAAAGTCAACGTGGGACGGGCCGTAAATTACCATGGGGCCCCATAACCCTCCTCCGTACTGTAGGGCATGGTGGCCATGGTACCAGGTTGATCCGTATGTGCTGGCCTTCCATCGATACGTGAAACTACCGCCCGGGACGATGGGGCACTGTGTGACGCCCGAGACACCGTCCATCAACCCAGTTCTGTACTGGTGGATTCTACACGCAGCCAAGCGTTAGAGCAGCCGACGTCAAAGAAGAGCTATCATGCTGCTTTGGCGCAAGAGCAGAGACTCACCCGTGCCAATGCATTGCAGTGCCTTCCTCAGGGTCTGTGATGTTGTTATGGACTGTCACCTCCACAGTGTCGCCCCAGTTGGCCTCGACAAGAGGACCAGGGAACTGTCCGTTGACGGTAAGGAGACTCTGTTCTGCTCGAGTCAACAATTGTAAGTCAACCGATGGCAAAATAGCAACCATGATTCATGCCCCTGCCGGGAGAGCTGGGCCACCGGAAAACGAGACAACATACCAAATCCATCTGGAGCCAGAGTCGTTCGCTGAATTGTCCACTCATACTTGCGCACGACTCCCGTGTCCGGTACGTCTTCGGGGTCAGATTCTGCTGTCCGATCACCCCAGGGGGCTTCCCCTTGATGGTTGTGTCCTGGTTCTGCTCCGAGGTACGGAGGAAGGCAGGGTGGGGCCGACACACCCTTCGAAGCGTTCGCCGGAGGTGGCGAATAAGCATGGACGAACGATGAGAGAGCGGAACCAAGCCCGAACAGCCTTCATCTTGTTAGTGCTTGTGCGGATAAATCCTTTCAATTGGCATACCGGAGCACCGTTGATGTTGATGGTTTCATCCTGATAGACGCAAGCCAAAAGCTGTGCAGCACGACTTACAACGGGAACGGGAGGCCAATAAGGGGGCGGAGGGGGATCTTCAATGCTGATGGCTTCACTTATAATAACACACGAGCGACCGCCAAGTCGAGAAGCAGTTATCGTGACCTGCATGTTACTCAAAACACCGCCCCGGAATGCAGAGAAGCATCTAGCCGCTCGGAGACATCGCCACATACCGGCGGACAGGGCTAGTTTGTTCTACCAACTATACAACAAGCCACAAGTCACGGTGGGAACTGGACCGTCGGAATTTTTATATCGCACGACTTTCCGACGTACCACGTTTGTTGTTGTAACACGTTTGTTGTTGTACCGTCGGGTTGGGCTGAACGTTGAATTTGGCTCGTCTCGCGCGTGGCTTGGAGCTGAAATGCCAGTGCTCGACAATTCACTGCAAGCAGCCAAAATCCACAATATCAGTTAGCCGATGCATGCCCGGATCAAGTACATTCATCGTGCGCTACTAGAAATGGTGGGATGTACAGCTCAGGCTGAACTAAATTCGTTCCCTTCCCTTCATGGGACGATGAATCCCGTCAAGCTCGGATGGCATTCACCACAAAGAACCCAAAGTAGGTGCTAAGCATTAGAGTGCGGTATCAAGCTTTTAGTCTGGTTGCTTGCATCGTCATTGATGATTTGAGAATCAAGCTACCGAGGAAATGGGTCTTACTTGTATGTAGTAAGTAGTACACAACAGGCTAGATTGTCTGATATGGACAGACTTCAATAAATCCAGAACACGCCGAGGATGCAAGCAGATGTGAATATTCTCACTAGCCTTAAGGATAAGACACGGTAGACACATGGTGTGAACCCTTTTCTCGACCCAACAGAGAAGTGGATTTGAAAGCTGCAGCCGATGGAATGCGCCTTCATCTTGCAAAGGGCGGGAACGTAGTGGAGCAACCAACTCGACAAGTTAGATTCTTGGCCTGTGGTCGACCAGTCGACCAAATGGAATGAACAGTAGGGGTTTTCGTGGAAGTTTTATGCAGACAGACAGGCCAAAAGTGGTGCAAGGAGCGTGATAGACTCTACTCATTGTCAGTCAGGCATTGAGACGTGGGCTGACACCAGATAAATTGGAGTGTTTATGATGCAACATATCGCTCAAACATCTGATTACACAATGCATTAAGTGACTATCCAACCGCCCCGGAGATACTAGAACAATTCGTGCCAGAGTGAGCCCCTGAATCCATTCTCCAGAAGTGTTGAGCGAAACTAATTTAACCGCCAAAATTCCTTCACCCCAACCTGCTTCACCTTTGCAAAAGCAACGAGCAGGCCACCCAGGAGCATGGACGAGCCCGCAAAGATCTGCGCATACAAGAAATCGCCGTTGTCGATCTGCACCAGTCTACCTCCGATGGGGGACCCGGCCAAACAAGCAAAGCTAACAATGGTGAAAACCATGCCAATTCTGACCCCAAGCTTGGACATGTCGGAGGTCACCTCGCCCATGGACGCCGTGAACAGGGTCTGGACGGCATTGGCTGTGAAGGCATAGGAAACAACCCACACATAGAGGCCAGTGACCGAGTCCACGGCTGCCCAAGCGAACAAGTTGACGCTGCTAAGAAGTAGCGAGATCACGAGCGTTCTCAAGGGCTTGATGCTTCGGTCCGCTATGAACGGAGGGATGAGCCGTCCCGTGATGCCGACTGCCGACATGACGATCAGGATAGTCAAAGCACCGCTGTCATCAAGGTTGAGTTTGTTGCGGCCGAAAAGAGGCACCTGGCCCAAGGGTTAGCTCTTGGCCGCATACTGAACGGAACATGTGCGGGAGACTTCTTCTTTTTTTCGGGCAACACTTACGTAGTAGTAGGCAAAATAGACGCCAAGCAAGGCGAAGAACATGCCGATAGTGAACAAAAGGTAAGGCAACTCCTTGAACGCCGCTAGCTCGAGGAGCGGCCCGCCCTTTCGCGCTGCTTGCTTCGGCCGCGCCGTGAGGAAGATGATGATGCTGTCGGCGAGGATCAGGAACCCCATTATGCGAAGCGTCCACTTATATCCCATGCTTGGAATCAGCTGACGGGCGATGATGGTGAAGATGACGGCGCCGATGGGGGCACCGCAGGAGCTGATTCCGAGCGCTAGCCCGCGCCTTTTTGTGAAGTATTGCGAAACGAGCCAGACGAGAGCCGTAAAATGCATGCCGTTGCCAATGCCGGTGGCGATACCCTGAGAGAGTAGGAAATGCCAGTACTGGCTGGAGAAAGAGGCCCCAAAGACGCCGCCGATCTGGAAGACGAAGCCAATGATCAACGTGGTTCTGAAGTAGCCGGCGTCGATGGCCCTGCCGCTGATTGTCCCGAGGAGGAACAAGAGGAAGATCTGCATCGATCCAATCCACGAAATCTCGGATGGTGTGGAGCTCGGCAGCAGCTTAACGTAGTAGGCCTGGAAGACGCCAAAAGCTGTGATGAAGCCGAATCCATCCAGGACGAGGAGGAAAGCTGCGAGGACTTGAAGCCAGCCGACAAAACCTCCCTCCGGCACATCGTCCCCCAGCAAGACGAGCCCAGCCTTTTCCTCATCGGTCTGCACAGATGGTTGCTGACCTCCCGAGTGTCTATGACTTTGGTGAGCATGGTGCTCGTCGTTGCTGAACATTTGTGTCTGGGTTTGATCAACATAGATCTGGGACTCTGCAAAGGGTAGCTGCTGGCGGTCCCCGTCTTGTAACTCGAGCATGACTTGCGAAGGGGCAGTTTTCCCCATGGTGATGTCTGGTCAGGAGGATGAATCGGGATATCAACCTCAACGAGATTGCTTCTGCAGATGAGTAGTTCAAAAACGAAATTCTGGGCTTGATGCGCATCAACGGCTTCGACAATAATCGAGGGGCATGTCGACGACAAAAGGGAAGTTGATCTGGGGGTCTATGGCGTGGGAAACCTGGTTGTTGGATCCGGTGCGGTTGGTAAGAATAGCTCAGTGGCCCCGCAGACGGGAACCCCAAGAGCCTCAGCCATGATCCTGCTCGTGGAGCTGGCGAAGCAAAGCTCCATGTCATTCAGGAAACACGACAGATCCGATGCGGAATGTAACAGTGATCCATCTTGGCTAAAGCTGGATAGTAAGCCCCCGGCTTCTAGTTTCTGAACTAAAATCGGGCTGGCTTAAAGCAGCAATTGTGCAGACTAAACATGCTGTGTCATGCCATTGGCTGAGCCGCTCTCGTACTAGTTCCCGGATTCCCGAATGCGAATTCAAGCCGTCCTTGAGCTGAAGAGTTAACCGCCATGGCAGTAAAGGTTAATTAAGACGCGGGCGCTTCTTTCGACAGGCTTGGCGAAATCAGAACTTGGGTTGATGGCAGGTAACTGATCTTCGATCTACAACTCTCTGCAATTGTCCGAGATGTTAGTACACTCAATACTAAAACCCCCGGTTATCGTTGGTATTCGCTAACACGCAGGACATCCTCGTAACATGGGTATGCCGACTACCCTTACTCGGGGTTGCTGGAGAAGCGCTTGTCTCGCATGCGAGACACGTTTAGGGCCCCGGCTGCGTTGTGTCACACTCGGGAGGAAGTTTCTGTGCATGTTCCTACGTTCTTGGCAGCCATAATTTTACGCTCAAGGCCAAGTGTTGTGTCACCTCATACGTGCAAGCTTCTGTGTTGGTGTATTATTTTTGTGCTCTTGGCGCATGTTGTGCGAACGCGTCCGCTCACCTGGGAAGCATGGCGTGTGCGACGATGGTCACCCGTCATATCAGTTTGCCCGAGAGATTTTCCCCAACACGAGGTAAGACAATGAATGCCTTACTTGGCGCGGCATGTGCATGCAGACACGGCGACATAGCTCCGTGCCCGACGCAAAGAGACCCTCAACCTCGGGCCTTGGCTCGCGGTGGCTGGCTTTTGACAACCCTAGACGCCACATCTCGCAGCAATGCAAGCCTGGGTATCGACGATGGTAAAGTCTCCGGGTAGTATTCTGCATGCTTTCGGCATATAGGAAAGTCGTGGAGATGCTAGGACCCATCGCAAGACGCATTTCAAGTATAAGAGGATTCATCAAAGGCTGGCCGAATTCGAAAACCGCATCCATCACTGAACATCTCAAATCACTCTTCTCTGCAGTCAAGACTTTATAAACGAACGTATAGTATCTCGATTCGTTCTGCTTGCACTCCTAAAACACTTTTACATCCAGGACATCCGGCCAGAGTCAAGCTACGCACACCCTGAAATTTCTTTCTCCTTCATCTGCTTCTCATACCTTTCACAATGGCCATTCCTCTGTCAGATCCTGCTCCCAACGCGGGATCCCCCGCGGATCCCAAAGTGCAAACCCCGCCTGTGAGGCCGATGGCCAAGCCGGTCCTCAAGCTCAGAGCCCCTAGCTACAGGAGACCCAGTCTGAGCTCAGAACTGAGGAGCCCGCTCAGCGCCATCTCCCCCCTCAACGCATCCGACTTGAGGAGTCCCTTGAGCCCCCTGAGGGTGATGCGTCTCGACCCCGTCGACTTCGAGGTTGGCTCTCCAATCGACCCGGTTGATCTGCAGAGTCCCGAGAAGACTCTCATGAGCCCCATGATAAGCCCCATGAGCGCTACGAGGAGTCCGTTCAGCGCTCTGAAGAGTCCTCTGAGAAGCTCTAGCATCGATGCGGTTATGGACTCGCCCGAGCATGGTAAGTCACACCTCAAACGTAGTCATGAACCACTCTCAGACATTGACTTGTTGGCTCTAGACAAGGCCAACTTCGCAAAGCCGCTCCCGACGCCGCCATTGGAGAAGCTCACCGACGAGGAGGTTGCCCACAGGATCCTGGACGTTCTCGAGGTCTTTGGAAAGCACCTCGTGTCCGGTGACGAAGAGGACAACCATGAATGGCTTGGACGCAAGATGTTCCACCCCCGCGTGGAGCAGTACGTCAAGAAGAGAGAGTCTGTCAAGATGATCATCCCCGCCTTCCCTTGGAAGAGCATCAACCGCGCCGACAAGGTCACCGGTGCTCTCCCGGACCTCGGGGAGGCTCTTGCCCTTGCCAGGCTCAACGATCTGTGCTGTGAAATCGGCAAGGTGTACGAGCACGGCGCCGAGGTCCACATCGCAACCGACGGCCTGGTGTTCAACGGTACGTAATCCCCCACACCCCCCGCCCTGCGCGCTTTATATCGATAATTTTTGTTGACTTTTTCTCGTGTGCAGACGTCGTCGGCATCTCAGACGACGAGACATGGGAGTACGGCGCCACGCTCATGCAAATGGCAGCCGAGAACGGGTTCACCGGCATCAAGCTCCTCCGCGTCATGGATTTCCTCGGCCTCACCAACGAGGACACGCCCCTTACCAAGGAAAAATACATGGAGCTCGTCGACGAGAGCCGGACGACGCTCGAGGCCCAGTTCGGCGACCCCGACAAGGACGTCCGCGCCATGATCGACACCGACGCGGACACCCTGATGACGTACCGCGGCTTCATCCGCTTCCTCGAGACCGACCTCCGGAACAGCCCCATCGCGGCGCACGCCAAGTCCGGCCACAAGTACCGCAAGGTCGTCAAGGAGGTCGCCATGAAGATGATGATGCGCGCCGAGTCCTTCACCAAGATCATCCTCGCCACGTGCCCCGACCACGTCCGCCTCTCGATCCACCCCTCCAGCGGCGCCGTCAAGCTCTCGATGCCGTTGCTCGTCGAGAAGCACAACCCCGACGGCTTCCCCCGCACCCCTTGGCACAGCTCCATCGCCGTGTCGCTGGACGGCGGCTACCGTTCCCTGCACGCCAAGGACGTCCGCGACACGCACGACCTGGTGATGAAGGACGGCAGGCCGTGGTGCTTCCGCGAGAAGTCGGAGCTTTTTGATCTTGGCGAGAACGTCGAGATTGATCATCTGTACCCTACCGGCATCGAGGTCCGACCATGCGAAGACCAGGAAGGCGAGGTTACCCTCAGCGAGGCGGCGGTCGAGAAGCTGCAAAGGCTAGCAAAACTGCAGCCCGTTACAGTCACCGGATTCAAGAATGCCCCGGAGTTGTAAGTTGCGACCCTTGTGTCGGAAAGGTTGATGCATCAAAAAGGGGGCATCGTGTCAAGATTATTCGAGCGCATGGCATTCATCTCGGCGTATTATCATGGGGAACGGGAAAAAACATCAAAATTGTTCTAGGGCCTCAATCAAAATATTGGGGGGTGCCATCGTTCACTAACGGGCTGGGTTATGGAGTTGTTGGTATGCGATGATGCATGTGGCGGTTTACACTCACTCTTTTATGCCACCTCGGGGCGTGGAGTTTGACCTCTTGAGGTGACCGAATTGATAGCATAAGAAACTTCTCATACAAAAATAAGGTTCTGTTGAGTTAAGGGTCGTTGGACATTCTCTTCCAAGACGTGAAGGCCACTCATGGCTGGAACATGTCCAGCGCAACCCGTGAGCATATAAGCCCATGTATAGTTTCCATTACCACCGCGCCACTCTTCTGTGATTACAATATCCTATGTAAAGTAGAAAGGATACTCTGCCCTTTCGATTCCCTTACCGACTGTCAAGTGAACCTCTGATTAGAATAACGGCCCTTTCATAGGTATCGCCACACCAACAGAGCCCAAGTTTGGTATACTTAAAAACCCCCATCACTGTTCTCAACTTAAGCGCTGGTTGGTGTACCTGGATAGTATCAAGCCAAACCGTTACAATCCAGACCAAACAAATTTCCAAGTCTGGTCGAGAGGGGTGCTCGCGTGGCCCTTTAACAAACACTTTACCACCCTCGTACGTCTTGATACCGATACTGTTGCGAACCGACTGCTCTGGGTCAAGACGATAAGCCCTGGGAGAGAAACAAAAAAGCAACACCAACGAAAATCTCCTCGTCTCACTACTCCACGAGTCGCCAACCATGGACTACCATCTCCCTTCCGCCCCCTCCATCATGGGCATCCTCGTCGTGGGGGCCTTTGCCTATGGTCTCTACGAGACCGTCACGATCAGCGCTCTAGAACACCAGGACGACGAGCAGCGACCGCAGCTCCCGGCGAAGCCCCTGGACCGAGCAGTATGCCGGCTGGCCTTCGTGACCTCCTGGACCCTGTTCGCAGGCTTGCGGGCCGCTGTCGTCTTCCCGGTCTGGATGTTTAGCCTGGGCGTCTTGGCCCTCTGCGCGCCGTTGGTCGGGCTCGCGCGGCAACTCAACTTGATCAAATCGTCCAACAGGGCGCCCGGGACCCCTTCTTTCGAGTCGATTTGTGATCTCGCGCTGTCTCATCTCCAGCCCTCGGGCATGGTGGGAACCCTCCGGCGATTCTCGATTCGGCTGTCCAGAGGGATACTCGCCGGCAGGAGAGGAGAAGAACGACAATCGGAAGCGTC
>MPGH01000100.1:0-114767 GCA_001937105.1 Colletotrichum chlorophyti | reverse complement strand
AGACTTGGGGTGTTAGCTGCAACAAGACTCCGCGCCGAGCAATCAAAAGTCTATTTTCTTGGTATTCTACTGCTGGTCCTTCAGCTCTCGTTTTATCCTGGTGATCGTTCCCGCTCCGCCGTACGTCAACCCCGTGTACACCATGGCCACACTTGCGCCGGCGTTCAGAATGTCTAAGGCCTGCTTTCCGTTCGTGATACCGCCCGTCGCGAAGATGACCTTCCTCGGGGCGTCCTTGCCGTCAATGAGATCGTGCACCTTGCCGGAAAGGGTGCCGTCGACAGAGGGGATCGCCGCCGCCTCCTCAGCCGAGCCGGACTTCAGGGTCTGTGCATCGAGCTTCTTGCGGTAACGCTTGACCAGGTCCAGGGTCCTCCCGTACATGGCCGGACCCGAGTAGCCGCCCGTCTCCTGCAGGGCCTTCTGCTCCTTCGCGGTCAGCAGGACGCCCTCGGGCACGATTCCGGTCCGGCGGTTGGTCGTGTTGCCGACGATGACGCCGTCAACGCCGCTGTTGCAGACCGCCTGGACGACGCCCTCGAGCTGAGCATCGTCGTCTTCGTCGGGCGACACCTTGACCATGACCCTGGGGCGGACCTTGCGGTCCGTCTTGGCGGCCTCCTCCACCACGGCGCTCAGCAACCTCGTCAGGGGCTCGGTGGCCTGCAGGTCGCGCAGGCCCGGGGTGTTGGGGCTGCTGACGTTGACGACGAGGATGTCGGCGTACCTGGCCAGGGCCTGCACGCAGTAGACGTAGTCCTTGGCCACGGCGTTGACGTCGCGCTGGTCCGTCTCCTTGTTCTTGGCGATCTGCACCGCCAACAGCCGGCCGGGGAGCAGACTTCCCGCAGGAACGCCGGCCTCGCCGTCCAGGACTTCCTGCTCCGTGGCCCCGACCTTGCGGGCGAACTTGCGCACACGGTCCCTCAGCTGAGCCGCCATGGCGTCGGCGCCCCTCGAGTTCAGGCCGTAGCGGTTGATCATGCCGTCGATGCCCGGGACACGGAAGACGCGGGGCCGGGGGTTGCCGGCTTGCGGGCGAGGTGTGCAGCCGCCTACCTCGACGATGCCGGCGCCGAGGGCGAAGAGGGCGTCGGGGATGTCGGCGTGCTTGTCGAGGCCGGCGCTGATGCCGATGGGATTGGCCAGCTTGAAGCCGTAGACTTCGGTGACGAGGTTGGGGTGCTCGGCGAGGGTTCGGTCGCGTTCGCGGATGTGCAGGCCGAGGTCGTACAAGGTCTTCATCATGGTCGTTCCGGCATGGTGAGCGTCTTCGGCGTCGCCGTAAACCAGGCGCATCATTCGGGGAACCAGCCACTGGTGGATGGAGGCTCTGGTATCGGTGACATAGAGGTAGGAGACGTAGAGAGAGCCGGCGAGGGCAAGTCCGTAGAGAGCAGGCTTCACGGAGGAGCCGGCCCGAGACTCTGACGAAGAGCCGCTGCCGGTCGAGGCATGACGTCGGGCCAGGTTGTTAGGGAGTCGAGGGAGGGCGGCGGTGGAATTGCTGGCCTGACGGAGGGCCGCCTGCAGGCGTGCGGATCGCATGCAGATAGAGGCCATCGCTGAGGAGGGTTGCCGGTCCTGGCCAGCACTCAATGGCTCGGCGTTGGTTGGCTAATTCAAGGGTTGGGATCTTGACGATGCAGAGTGCCGAAGACGGAATTGGCGCGAAGTTTGGATCAAAGATTTGGCGTCGGTTTGGAACGGAAGACAGTGTCGGTACAGTACGAAATTGCACAGTGCATAAGTCTCAGGTTATTTTCCCTAGTAACGGAATAGCAAATATCATGACGTCTACAAGTCTTTACCCTTGCTCTTTTTTTTGACCCTTATAATTCAAACGCCGTCCCGATGCAATCTTACGGATGCAAAAGAAAAAGAACAAAAGAACCAAAAAAAAAAAAAAAAAAAACCTAAATCTAAATCTATCAAGCTTCTAGGATATATCTTGGCTCTTTTCCATGCTGTCCTTACGCTTCCATCTTCACAGACCCCTGTTGACTAACGGCGACCTGCACCGCATGGGATCTCTCCTCGGCTTCTTCCTTCTCCTCGACCACCTCGGCCTGCCTGTTGAGGAAGCTCAGGTACGTCTGCCAGCCGACGGCGATGACGCCCGAGAAGACGCTGCGGTATTCCATCGGGATGAAGGAGAAGCTGAAGGCGGTCACGGCGGGCCACAGCTTGCACGAGTTGACGACGCTCACGGGGACGGTTCGGCGGATGCGCTCGATGATCTGGTCCAGGTTGTCGCCGGCCAGGAACGCCTGCATGCCGAAGAAGTACGAGTTGAAGACGGGCGTGAAGCACACCTGGTTCACGACGACCTTGGTGCCGAGGGAGAGGAGGCGCGACGCGTAGTTGAAGTTTTGCGAGAGGAAGACGAACCTGCCGGCGGTGTCCGCCCACGTCAGCCACTGCTGTTCCCGACGAAGCAACCCCGGGCGCAAGGCCACGATCGACGACGGGCGACCTACCACTTGTAACTGGGGATGGACGAGATGGCGCCGATGATCAAGGATCGCACAGTTCGCTCGGGGCTGTACTCCTTGCCGCTCATGTGTTGGGCCGAGAGGTCGGCGCAGAAGTAGATGACGAGAGAGCTGACGAACTGCGTCGTCAGAGGCCTCTTGCGCTGGGCTCGCGCATAACCCTCGGCGGCCCGGGTCAAGGGTCCGAGACGCTGCCACAACGGGATGGTCGAGACGGTGTTGGGCACCGGGATCGGGTCCTCTTGGCGCTTCGGTTTCGGGGCGTCGGCGTTGGACGAGTTGGCGCGGCGTTGGTTGTGGTGGGAGACGCGGCTTCGCAGTCCCGGGGACTGGCGCCGCAAGAAGACTCGGAACAGCGTCGTCGCTGCCATGGCTGGTGTGTTGGAGGAACGTCTTTTGGTGGTTATGGTGCTACCATAGTAGGCAAGTGCCGTCCGGTATTTTGGAGGAGTGGAAGACGGGATTCAATCGCCGACGGACCGTGAGGAGGAGAAGGGGGAGAGGCAGGAGTAGGAGCAGGAGGGGATGATCACCATTTCCGTGTCTGTCTTGTCATCTGAATGCCGCTTGACTGCCCGCCACGACTGACTTGGACCTGCCATGGGGGGGCCGACGGGAAAGTGCGGTATTGCGGTTTTCCAACGCCGATGGCGGCCCCTTTCGCACGCCCTCCCATGTGCCGGGGTCCGGGCCCTTTTCAGAGTGGGGCGGATGTGTCTGCTTCCTGTTTCTGTTTGGTCCACGTCCGTTCGTTCCTGTCTTGCGTGCTCTCCTGACATTGTGAACGGGTTACGGCGGTTTTTTTTGCGCCGGGTGCCACCCTCAGGCTCCACTTCCGGTCTTATCTAATCAGCTGCCCTCTTTCCAGACTTAGGTACCTTGGGTGGTGCCTTCCGTCTCGATAACATCACCCAGGGGCACCAACCTGTACTACAACATTTTTTCGAGTTCCAACCATTACATAAATTGGATGATTCAGCAGAGTCTCGTACAGATGGGTCCTCCATGAATTCATGGTCTTGCGGACTGCAACACTCCTGCTCGAACCCCCCCCCCCCGGATCGAAACCGGTGCGAAAGGCGTCAAGGTAGGGAAATGAAGAAATCCCCATGATCTAAACCGTCTGGCAATATCACAAGGCACACGCTCTCAGGGACATTCATAAACAAGGAGCGCGAGAGGCGTCAGATTGGTCACCAATTGGTTCAGCCAAGACCGTGACAGTCCATTCGGAGAACGTCAGGGCGGCGCATCGAAGAGCAAAACCAAGCACGAAAGCTGCAACATGGAATGAGGCGAATGGACTACCTTTACTTCGCAATGGAGGTCCGTAGTTGAGGGTAAGCGGCGGGATAATAACTAGCTTGGAAAGTTGCTATCCTCGCATCCAGCCATCTGCCCAAACAGCAGATGGTGAGAATGGAATCAAACCACCATCGGGTCACTTGCAATTCTGCGTTTGAACTTTTTTACTCGTTTCATTCAACCAACACATCCAGAGGGTCTCCTACGCCAGAACATGACACTCGTGCTCCCCTCGGAGAGTGAGTTACTCGGGTATCTCATCCAGGAAAGCCCCCCTTTGGTTGCTAGCTGCTACGTACACACATATGGCATACATTTCCCCCCCATGCCCGCTGCGAGCGCTGGCAGCAAGTCCCGTCATGAATGTTTTTCCGTTTTCCCTTTTTCCCTCACCCTCGTGGTGCTTTCCTCCCCATAATCCTAGTGTCTTTTTCCTTTTCTCCCCACCCATCCAGTTCATTCCACCGTTCCGAGGTAAGGGAGTTTAGAAAAACATTCGCCAAAGGGAGCAATGGCTGGTGGGTTCGGCCAATCCCTGGCCAGTAATGTATGCGCATCATGCCGGTTCCCAATAAGGGCTGTGGTAGTGGTAAATAATAAATCAAAAAATGTCTCGGTTTCGGAGCCCCTCCTTTCTTTTCCATCCCCCCCGTAGTAGTCGAGGGAGGTTGGAAGGAGGAGGGCAAGGCGGAGACGTGGTATCAAACGGTATATTCCAAGAACACGAAACGAATAACGGGTACCAACACGTTGAGCCTCTCTGGTTGTGCGTTCCGCGGGCGACTGGTACGGCGGTAATAAAGGCGAAGAGTCGTAAGGTCGTATCATACACATCAGTTGAATCGCGGACGAAGCCGAACAATGGCGGCAAGCAGAGCCCGACGCCGAATACTACGAAGGGGTGAGTTGAGTTTCGGGTGAGATTGAAGTTGATCGTGTCGGTCGATAGCCAGCCAGCCATGCTTGAGTGAGATTCCATTCGTCTTATTTTCTTCGTTTTGCAAGTGTTTTTGATGGGTTTTTTTTTGTCGTTCAGTGGCAAGGAAATGTGGAGGTGAATGAGTGAATATGGTCGGTGGCTAAGAGACGTAAGGAAATCGTAAACGAGTGTCGGGCTGTCGGCTTTCGTCGACAAAACATATAAGGAAAATAGTGGAACGATCGTTGGGTATCTCATCACTGGCTGGCTGGCGGTATCTTCCCTGGACATCTTTAGTAACTTCCGTACCACCCTCTACTCAACTCAAAACACGGCGTGGCCGCCCCTCCGTTGGTCAGTGCTCGAACAGGGCGAGATCTAGAGCATATTGTTGCTCCCCGAGCTCACATGCCTGGCCGGGCCCTTACTAAGGCTCACGCTCGTGGCGCGCTGGAGCTTGGGCGTCTCGCCTTCCGAGTTCTCCGACGACGTGCTGCTGATATCCTCGAGGCCGTTGAGCAGGCCCTGGGTGCTCACGATCCTCTGGGGTTGCACGACTGTCGCGCGCTGCCTCTCGACCGAGCCCCACTTCATTTCCGGCCCGTTGGGGACGTCGTCCTCGTCGCTGCTGGGAAAGGCGTCGCCGGTGGACTTGCGGGGCGAGCGCTCGTCGGAGAGCATCTCGCGGGACGGGGTGGCGAGGCTGGAAAGATACTCGTCATCGGCAAGGTCTTCTTCCGTGTCGTTGGCGGACGGGGAGACGCTCCGGCGTTGGGGCTGGAAGCGGGACATCATGCCGACGGAGCGGCGGTTGCTAATGCGACCGGAGAGCCAGGAGCCCTCCGAGTCAATCGACGCCAGCGAAACGGGCTCCGGCGAGGGCTGAATGCTGTGTCGCAGCGAAGTCGGCGTCTGCCTCATCTTCTCTAGCCTCTCCATCTTCTCGTCGATGCGGCGGATCTCTGATGTCGGCGTGTCGTGCCTCGTGGCAGGCGTGTTCTGAAGGGTGTTCTCCGCCGACCCGGACTCGGCGACGATGGGCAGAGGTTCGTCCGCCTCCGGTGAGCCGACGCGCGAGTCGGGCGGGCTGAGGGGGAGCTCAATTGCACGTGCGGGGAGCTCGGGTAGGTCCTCCCTGAAGCGCGACCTGGTCCGCTTGGGAACACCGTTGCTGACCTTGCGAGGAATATAGTTCGCCGGCGGTGATCCCACCTGCGCCGGCGCCGAAGCCTCGTCTGTCGGTTGTTGCGCGTGCATCCGGGACTGGGTGTGCGCGTGAGCCGCGGCGGCTTGCATCTCCTCGCGTGACGTGTTGGAGAAGGATGACGGGCCGGAGTCTCTCCTGATTTTCTTCCCTAGCCTGAAGATGGCTGCTAGGGAGATTCGGGGGCGGCTGCTGGACTCGGAGGTCTTGCGGGGCGTCTCGGCTTCGTCCTGTCTAGAGGAGTAGGGCGAGACCGTCTGTTGCTCGGTCGGTGCGTTTGGCGATCTTGACCTCGACATCCTTCGAAGAAAACTCCGCCTCAGTCTCATGCTGCTCTTGGGCGTGACCTTGATGCTGGCCTGGCGTTCGGGGGCATCCTGTGCTCGAGGCGTCGGCGACGGGAGGGGCTCGGGCTGGATGCTCGACGTTCGGTAGAAGTGCTGATACGCTTCAGGTTCCGGTTCGACATCCATCGGTTCGGGATGTGGTGCTGTCGCTTCGGCCGTCGATATCCTCCTTGACCGTCGAGATGAGCTCGAAGAACGCCTCTTGGAGGACGTCACCACGGCCGACGTGCCTTCGATTCCCAATCCCACCATCTCACGACCCAGCACCCCCCTCTCCATGTTGACCGGCGGCGGCGAGCCGCTGTGCCTGGCTTCTGCCTCGTCTTCGCGCTGTTTTTCCGCCCTCCGGTTCAGCCTTTTCTCAACTCGCTCCTGTTCACGTTGTCGTTTCCTCTCTCTCCTCCTACCATCTCGTTCCATCAACTCTCTCAAATCGGCGGCGTCTAGGTCGTCCGCGAAACTGTTGACTCTCTTGTGTGCCCTCACCACCGACTCGGGTACCCTCTCCGAAACTTTCCTTTTCTGTTGCTGTAGTTGTTGTTGTTGTGTACGGGACGGCGTGGAACCGCCGCCGGGAGCCCATCTCGGTGATACGGTGTATCGCAGTGTCGGTCGGGGGGCCAACGCCTCGAGAGCGGACACCCGGAAGGAGTGCAGCTCGGTTTCGGACGACATGCTCGAGTGGATCGATATGGGCAGCGATACCTCGGAGGCCGGGTTTTCGAAGCTCCTGCGAAAGCCGAGACCCGTCTTCACTCTCTTGCTCTGCTTCCTGACGGGGCGGCCTGACGTCCATGGTTCGGCCGACGGCCGTAACGGCGCGAAGTTTGTCATGGCCCTGATTTCGGCCTCACGGTCCGTGTCTTCTCTCCTCCTCTTGCTTGACTTGCGACGGGGCGACGACGTCTGACGGCCGTGGCGTGCATTATGTAGGGTTGGCGCCCGCCGCCACGAAGAGGGATCCCCTTTTTCTTCTCCGTCATTTAGGTCGGCTGGGAAGGGCCCTGTCAGCGGGCCAGGTACCGGTGGACCCGAGCCCTTTTGCCCCGCGACGCGGATGGAGTCATTGCGACCGGGGGAGAAGCTGTAGGTGCGGGCTCTTCGGACCAGCTTCTTGTTAGAGGGTTGGTGCTGCTGGTGCTGGTGCTGTTGCTGCTGCTCGACTCGCTGCTTCTTCGGGCTTGCCGCCCTCCCCGCAAACGTCTCGTCAGTCGTCAGGTCTCGTAACGGCGGCAGTTGTGGTGGTTCGACGTCTGAGAGGTTTGCGCCGCTTCTCGAGCGTTTGCGACCGCTTCTCCGGCGGAAGGGCCAAAAGGCCATTTTTTTTTATCTCCCGCCCAAACCAGACGTGATGCTCGCCGGAGATCTTATACTTTTGGTTGACTTGTTATTAACGATGAATGTTGGGTTGTTCGTCGCAGGATGGGTGTGTGGATGGGTGCATGATCGTTGCGTACTATGTATGAGTCGATCTCTATTGGCATGCGGATAGACGGCCCCGGTTCGAATCGAGACGCTCTCTTCTTCTTCTTTTGTGTTTCAAGCCCTGGGAGAGTCCGACGATGACCGATGAACTAACTGACCGGCCACTCGTTTCGCGACAACCCAAGCAGAACGAGTGCAGGACCTGGGTCAAGTCGCCAAAGGAGAGGAGTACGGAAGCTTGTCTGCTTAAAGAAGAATCCAGGATTGTGCAGCAAATGTGGGATTCGGCATAGAGGAGGCGTGACGGTGTGTTAAAGCGAGCGGGAGAGGTGGGCGTGGTAGTGGGCGGGGGGGGCAAGGGAGTTGGTTCTTGGTACAGCACAATGACGGGAAGCGTGTAGGTATCTGTACAAGTCATTGCAATTCAAGGGGGGAAAGAGGGACAGAAGAGCAGTCATGTGCTATGCAAAGTGGCACTGGCTGGATAGCATGGAATGATGAATGTGACCCTCAGAAATCGAGCAGAAGCAGGAACAGAATAGAGTACGGTTGGAATCAGGCTTTGGTCGAGTTAATCGACGAAGACGAGACACGAAACTGGCTTGGGATGGATGCGACAGACAAGGGCAACGAGCCTTTTCACCTTTTCTTTTGTCCCTCTTTTTTATTTTTTTATTTTTATTTTCACTCTCCTCTCCTCTTCGTCTTTCGTCGCGCCCGGACCCCAGGGGCCTAAAAATTAAAAGACTGACAGACTTTGAGGTGCATTGGGTGGCAGGAAAGCTTTCCGCTTGGCTAAGCCCGCGGGTGCTACGCTAAGTGATGGTAGTTTGAACACTCGAACGAGGATGTCGCTCATCATTACTTTCTACTACCTTATGTCTATAGTAGTATGTACGTTGTACAATATGTGGCTCTTGCTTTTTCTTGCCGACGCTCTGCCGGCGCTGGTGCCGTTGCTGGTGCTGCTCACTGCAGTCACTGCTGAAGTTGGACTGGACACAGCTTGGTACCTTGCGGTGCCTATCCCAACTGGGCCGTCGTGTGGCCGGGCAAGGGAGGGAAAGTGTGAGCCGGAACGTTTGGCGGACCCAGACGAGGCGAGGAGGGACTAGAAACGAGAGGGTTGGTTTGGCTTGATGGAAAAAGTCAAGGGTCGGTCAAGGGGGCAAGGATCAGGGATGTGTTTGCATAGAGTGTGGTGGGCTTGTGTGTGTGTGTGTCGTCAGGGTGTGCAGTGTTTCCCTCCGTTTCCATCGCACTTTTCTCCTGCGTCCGCCGGGGTTCTGGTGATGATGCGTGGCAGAGTGAGTACGGCACAGTCGCGTCTGGAGTTGAGGGCGAGAGATGAGCATACTGTAGCACCCGGTACGGATGGATCTGTTTGAGTTTCGCTCCGAGTTGCCAGCGAAGAAGGGTCCTGGTGGCCTCTGCTCACTAACACAACAGTGCACCTTAGGTACAGAAGTTAGTGTTGCACTACCATGTACGGATACGTAGTGCACTACGTTGTAGAAGACGAGAGGTCACGAGGAAAGCTGGTGGCCACGAGAGAGACGGTTTGGTGAGTGGGTCGGTGGGGATTTGTTTCTTGCCAGCAGGGGGGATGTCGAAGTCGTCTCCGGGACTTGGGACCAGTTCTTGATCGTCACCGGTTTTTTCATCCTTCAATGCCCATGAGGTGGGGACCAGACCGGGCTCCCCAGCAAGAGGAGCCATCCACTAAACGCTGCTTGGCTGCCGTGTCCGTGTGCCATGTACCTCCCACGGTATGTGCGTGTGCATGTGGCCGAGGTCTGCCAGTTGCTATTATTGTGCTGCCCTCACGTTCTCTGGAGCCTGGGGGGAGGGATAGAGAGCGGCGATGCGAGGTGTCAGTATCGGTAGAAGGGCGTCGATTCAACGACGTGACGCATGCCATTCCATGATATGCCATGCGTTGCCTACCTCTCTTTTTTTCCGGAGTGTCTCTCTTGACGTGCCGTGAAGTGGCGTGACGTGGCATGGCCTGGCGTTGGTTCCTGTCCCTGATGGCCGTGATCTTTGTGTGTGTGTGTGTGTCACTGTGTGTGGGTGAGAGAGAGATGGAGTGCGAGGGACAGTGGACGGGCTGCTGAATGTCTCAATCTCCTCCCATCAACTCCGTTTGGCCAATTCCCCACGTCCATCCCGCCGCCCTGGCGCCTCCATGTCTCTCGCTGGCGTTTCTGTTTCTGATCTCTCCTTACTTTTGTCTCGCCTGTCGTCGTTGGCTGAAACGCATCCTTTCATTTTCACTTTTACTTTCCCAGCTCCGTGGTGTCGTGCAAGTACAGTAGATACACAGTACAAAGGGAAACAAAAGAAAAAAAAAAAGAAAAAAAGACCGACGAGCTATCCGTAGTTATATGCGTATCCACCACGTTCCAGAGGTGCCTTACCGTACTGCACAACCTTCCAACGGTTGGTTCCAAGGGCCAACTCCCCCGGCTGGATAGCATACGTACGGAGCTTCGTGCCTGGCCTACGGTCAGGGCACTGCAGGGCAGAGAAACGTCAGGAGTATGCGCAAGTACGAAAAAGGTAAAAGCAAGGAATGTATCCGTAGGAGGGATTTTTCTAAGGCAAGGTACCCGTCCGTACCTTTGCGGGATGACCTCGTATCCGCGCCAGCTCGTTTCCCTTCGTCATCGCTGACCTACAATATGTATGAACGGTCGTCCAGATTCGGCGTTGCAGCATGTTGCGGGAAATACCTAGGAATAGGAACCGGCCAGGGATAAGATAGGACGAACACGCTTATACCCTTCAGGTACCGGGGAAATGTTTGCGATAGCTTTTTTACTCAGTTGTACCACCAAATCCAAGGGGGTCCATCAGCGCCATGCCGAGGCTTCAAGTCTCGACTCGTCTTTTTTTTTTTCCCCTCTTCCCCNATCATCTCCCTCGAGACTCATTGAGGGAGCAAAGCCAGCGGGAAAAAAAAGAAAAAAAAAAAAACCTAGACGGCTATACCGACTCAAAAAGCGCGCGCTCCCAACCTCGGTCAGGAATCGCCCGTCCACGGCAATGCGCCTTTTAAAGTAGTACCACGGATGACTGTGTTATTCCCTGCCATGCCACATATTGGACCCCGAAAAAATGATCAGGGATTTTGTTTTTCTCCCCTCCCGTGAAAAAGGCATATTGCAAGTCGACCGACGCAAAGTCCAATGGCGGCCCACACGCAACCCAGGAAAGGAAGAAAGCCAGACATGTCCAGGTTTGTCTCCCTCGCATTTGTGTAGCTAGGCGTACCACCGTGATACGTAAGCAGGAAGGGGAAATTGGAAGGCCGTGTCGGCTGTACATGACAACGCGGTTTGTAACCAATGTGCAGCATCTGCTACAGAGAGCTACCTTGGGCAGCAGAGCTCAAGGGATGAAACCGCCTCCGCAGCACCAGCCACCTTCCAGAGTGACCGTCATCAACTGCGCGTTGTTGCTCCATTGCGTCCCCCCTTCCCCCTCGACTGCGCCGTCTTTCCGGCCGTCGCTCTGCCGAGCAGCCGTAGGCGTGAGCTGACTGTTCACTGAAGCCCGAGTTCTTGTCCCATCTCACCGTTGGTGGCCGGGCAACTGATTTCGATCACCGGGGGGCCGGCCGAAGCCTCGACGACCTCAAAGCTCCCCCAACTGTCCCTGCCACCCGTGTCGTCTGCCCACCGAGCTCAAGCTGTTCCAGCTCACAGACAGCTGCACAGGACGAGGCGTGCGCTGGGCTCTTGCTCCAATGCGCCCCCTAAGCACCCGTTGTCAGTGACACGGATATTGCTTTTGGCACCAGTGACGACCGGCCGTCCCGCCGTCAGTTTGCTGGCGAAGGATCGGCCGGGAGACACCCTCAACGCAGGTCGAGGTAGCAGTGGCTAGCGCCTTGTTTAAGGCAACCTAGCAGCAGTACATTGTAGAGGGAGGGAGCAGCAGCGAGCAGCTCAACCTCCTAGGCCTTGTTCCTCGCCTCAACAATGAAGCTTATCCCCTAGCCATCCCATCTCACATGAACCTCATCAGAAACGGAACAAAGCGGACAAAGGAGAACCACGCCCGAAACTGATGGGGTCTTTTGAGGACCATGTCATCTGACCTAACTATCTGGTCTTCAGAGCAGCGTTACTCCGTTGTTATTGCACCACTAGAGAGGCAGCCACTCGCTCTCGAGCTTGCGATTCGACGGCCACGAGATAATCATAAAAAAAAAAAAAAGTTTCTATTCCAAGCCACAAGGAAATAACCTGTTGTAAGGGCGGGTTTTTCCCAGGCAGTGACTGACAAAAACATACCATGGTAGTGTTTTGCCGGGTACAGCGTCGCATGCGGCATGCCCAACGGCCCTGCCCTGCCTCTCTGCTGGGGAACTCCTATTGTGCGGTTGCGTGGCCCCCTGGAGGGATCGCACTTGCAAAAATCTGAGCCTGAACGTGCCTGTTTTCTGTTTGCCAGGTACAGGGGGTTTGGGACCGCCGGGGCAGGGGTCGTTCTTTCGCCCCCAAGTATCGTTGCTCTCGAAGCGGGATATCGATACCTCCCCCGATCTCGTGTCGACGGGCCAAGGGTGTCGTATCGGGCACAAAGTGGCCCAGCAGTCGCTACCTGGAGGCTGTACGAAGTGGCAGACTTGGCCATGTGGGAACCTGCAGGTCGATTTTGGTGGAATACAGGCAATATTTCCTTCGTATTCGTCCCTCCAGCGGCCCTGAACTGGGTGTAACCCGTATTTGGGCTGCAGGCTCGTCCACTGCATCGGGGCTCGGTGGCACTCGCTGTCAACGTGGCCGAAGGAACTGCATTCTGGAATCAGCAATCTTTTGCCTCATCCACGCAAGATATCTATCCCAAGTTGTGGTATCCTTCTACGCAGTATGAGATCGGACACGTGTAAATTGTACTGTATCCGTACGGTATCTGTCGTGTCCTTTTGTGAATGGGCCGTCCAGTATTGTACCATACTTCTCCCCTTGCATTGCATAACAGCGCTGCGATCCATAATGATTGCAGTGCGTATCGCCTCAGCGTTCTCGCCATCGGCATTCTCGGGGATATCATCACAAGACGATGCCGCTTGGCAGTGCATTGATGCTCAGCTTGCTACATGGTATGCTGCCAGGGCCTGGCATCGGTTGAACCACCTCGGTGCCTGCGTCGGAGTTCTGCTGTCAGAGTTCGGCATCAATCTACCCCCCCCCCGTTCAGGAGTGCTGCCACAGAAGGTTTCGGCCGTCATGTCATGGCAGCCGTGGCAAGCAAGGCACGACGCCCGTTTCTTCAGGGATGCGCTGCCACTCTGGGGATCAGGAACGCCGCCGTGGCACAGTGGCTGGCTGCAGGTGCTTTTTGCGACTTTCGCAAATTCTCAAAGGGAAATGTCATTGCTGACTGAAGTACTACGTGTATGAGCGGCTGTGGCTTTTCGCTCAAATCGGCCGGCGACAAACCGGGGTTCGAATTATTAGCCGCCCGGCGGGCGATCCTTTTAAGATTGGCGTCCCATCTCGACGTCATCGCACCGGGGGTGGCTGCTCTTCTTATCAACGTCGAGCCTGGGAATTAGATGAGGAGTTGCGTTCGCCATCCGTCAGATTCGACCTCAATTCGTTTGACATTGGTTGTTTCGTAGGGATCTCTTGCCGCAACCCCCGACTGCGTCTGCTTGGGTGGCGATACTCCCCGAGCGACGATTGAGCAACCTTTAACCGGTTGCATGCGAGATATGGTGCAACATGTTCGTGCACCGTCCTCGTCACTCCTGGATGATCCGGTGTGATACAAGTGAACCGGCGGCATCGTTTTTTTTGTACCCGTCAGACTTGACAAGCAGTGCAAATTTCCCGGATAATAATGTTGATGCTGCATAGCGCTGCAGAGACCGTGGCACAAAAAATCAGCGTTTCTACGTGCTGCTATGCTGGCCTTCAACAGAGGGCCTTCAGGGTCGGCGACAAGAAATACGCTCTCTCCGCCGCTCACCTCTCACAGCAGATCTACCTGTCGATCACGCTTCCTGTCTTGGAAACCACTGCGTGAAATGACACGCGGTTCCGAGTTAGTCGACTCAAGCTCTTTTCCTTTTCGGGGGAGTTGATGTTGCCGGCTTCTCACTTTAGTTCAAGGTCGTAGCAGTTCAGTCGTTCCCAAGCTGCGGTCCAGACAATCATGCAGAGCGATCAGAGCCGGACTTGGGGGGCTTGGACGTGGTAGCCAATAGTCGTCAGCGGAAACCCCTTTCATCTGATGGCATCCTCCCTAGCCACCCTAGCTTGGGATTTCCCGCAAAGCAGTTCCAGGTTGTTTCACGCTCGGAGCCACTGTCATTAATAGTCTCGTCTTTTCGACCAATCATAGCCAACACCAGAGGCATTGCTTTAAAACAGCGTTATGACGGAGCAGCCAGTAGGACGACAGACATACCGTCGTATGAGACGATTTCTAACCCAAGACGTAATTCAGATGCGGATATGAAGGTCACAGTCTGGAAATCCTTTCTTGGATCGGAGCAAGAAACAACGCCCAGAGATGCCGGGTCGCCATGTGGACGAATGGCAAAATCCGGCTGGGGGGTTTTCAGGGCGGATCTTTGCTGGCGTGAGGGTGTGTTCATTTGCCCATCTTTGGCCCGTTTGGCTCGAAATTGCCGCGTCTCGTTGTTGTCCCATTGGCTGTGGCAGAACGTAGCATGAAGCTGTGGCGATGGAACATGACATCCAGTCATCTGCCGTATGGAGAACGGGTTGCTTCTAGACCCCGTGGACCATTTAGCCCGCGACCCAATGTCCTGGCAAGCCCGGTATTCGACATGGATTTAATGGACAAAGGATCTCCATACTGAACATGTCCTGCAGGTGGGATTACACTACTATGGCAGATCCATCTTCGTGGTAACTTTCGTCAACTCGTATCCCGATGTAGATTTGACCCGAGGGGAGGGGCTGGAAGGCGTGGAGAACATGTGGTGCGTCCAAGTTCCAGCTTGATGAGAACCTTTTCACACGCAGTTTGGGCATGTTGAAGGCGAGTCATTGTCTGCATTGTTGCATGGCATGGTTCGAAGCAAGGTTTCCTGAGGTTCCGACCAAGATCTGGTGCAAAGTATAGGTTGTTTCTTGACTAGAATGTGGTGCAGTCCCTCCGCAGCACGGCGCATCGGGAAAGCTATGTACATGGAACGTTGTAATGGGATCGCGATGACAGTTCTTCGGGTACAGGTTGGAGGCCGGGGCGGGAACAAGAGTGACATCGGGACGTACGGGGGAGGTCGGGAAAGCCTCGGACGAACCGACCAAAATCACATGTAGCCTCACGTGACGGTACCTCTTATCGATAGTCCAGTTGTCAGAGCAACAGGATTGATTGGCTGTTTACGGCGGCTGTTCGTGTTCGAGTCCCCAAAATCGATCGCAACAACACTAATTGAAGTATTCTAACGCGTTTGGCCCATTTGGCACATTTTGTCCAGCGCAGCGCATCGGATAGCTCCCTCAGCAAGAATCACAACTGGTTGATTGCTCGAAGACGAGCAGGCAATCGTCAAAATGTCGTACAACCCGCGAATGAGCATCATTCCCACCTCCCAGACACAGTCGCGGACAACCCGTAAGAAAGAAGATGAAGCCGATGCCTTCATGCGACTCCCGGACAAGGAGATTGTCGGATGCATAACGGACATCGGCATTCCGTTCACCGTCGCCGACCTTCAGAAACCGAACCCCCTACAAGTGCAGATGATCTTCGAATGGTTCGCCGAGCTCCTTCTGAACGCGACGCGAGAAACTGTCGAGCCCGCCATGCGTGCCGCTGCCGAGGACATTTGCGGCGAGTACTCCGACGTGGTCCCTCCCGATACGCGCAACCTCATGGGCTTCTACGTTTCCTTGAGGCGCCTGCTCGCCGAGTGCGGCATCCACGACTTCAGCTTCAACGACCTGTACAAGCCGTCGCATGACCGTCTAGTCAAGATTTTCAGTTACCTCATCAACTTCGTGCGCTTCCGCGAGTCCCAGACCAGCGTCATCGATGAGCACTTTAACAGGGCCGAAACCACCAAGTCGCGCATCGAGAGTCTGTACTCGGAAAACCAGGAAATGGAGTCGCGCCTCGTCGACATGAAGCGAAACCGCAAAGCCATGGAGGCGCAGGTGCGCGAGAAGACGGCACGCAACGAGGAGCTGAAGCAGAGGCTGTTGGACCTGCGCAGGAATCAGGAACGCGTGGCAGCCCGACTGGAGGACGCCAAGGTGAAGAAGACAGAGCTCACGACGGCTTTGGAGGAGAAGACGGCACAGAAGCTCGTTCTGAAGCAGGAGAGCGCAAAACTGCGGCCTTACGTCATGCAGAGTCCCTCTGCGCTGCAGGCGACCTTGACGGAACTCAGCAACACGCTCAACAGCGAGAAGGCGCATATCGACTCGTTGGATCGACGGTCGCGCGCGTTGCAGACCTCGGCCGACTCGTTCACCGTGGTCTCCACCGACGTTGCATCCTGCATCAAGATCCTCGACGAGATCGGTGTCGAACTGGCCAAGGAGGAAGAGGAGAACTTGAAAAACACCAAGCAGCGCGACGCTCTATCAGAACGCGGTAACAACGTGCGAGAGGTGGAGCGGACGGAGGCGTTGCTGCAGCGGCAACTGCTCAAGTGGAACGAGCGTACCGAGAAGCTACGCGAACAGAGTTCGGCCAAGGCGCGCGAGGCCAAGGAGAAGATGGAGGAGCTGCGTGCCGTGCATCGCAAGCTTACCGAGGAGAGAACGGAGAAGGGCAAGGACATTGAACGACGACGAGTACGCATCGAACAGACGGAGAAGAAGGTAGACGGATGGCTCTTCCTAGTTGTGTTTAGACTGTACGCTGACGTGATGACAGATGCTGGACCTTAAGGAGAACATCGAGAACGAGATCCACAGCGCGTACGACGAGTTTCTCAAGATGGACTCTCACATCAAGCTCTACATCACCGAGATGGAGCAGGCTATTTGAGGCTGCTGTCTCTATCCGTTGTTCATTATCGCCACAGTTCGCTTTTGCTACGAAGTCATGAGTTGCGAGGATACCACGGGTCTGGCGTTTGGTGTTGGGATGGTGTACCTACTAGTGACAGATGACTCTTGTTCAGAAGAACATCAATGAATTTGCAGACACTTGTGACCTGGTCTCTTCTTCCCTGACGAACGTCTCCATCGTGCCCCTAGACATCCCACTGTCCGCACTGGAAACGGAACCAGCGACCCAGCACTCTCCTCACCTCAACCGTTCTACCCGCCCACGCGCCCTCGTCCCTTCTCGAGCTTCCACTCAACACCGGCGCGTCATCGAGTAGCACAGCCTTGAAGTTCTCGTGCCCACCTGCACCCTTCGGTTCAACAATGACGGGCTTGAACTCCGTTCGGCGCGCGGCTTCGACAAGCACGGCAGCCGAGTTGCTGATGCCCTGGGCGCTCCACTCGCTGCTGTCGCGATGCAGGTCGAGGAAGCCATATACCAAAAGAAGAGGAGTGCGACCTTTCGTGTGAGTCGGAAGGCTCGGGGGAGGCGACGTGACGGAGTCCAGAGAAGAAAAGGCTGAAAGGTAGGCACGGAGGTGGGTTACGGATGGGATGAAGAGGATGCGGATGTGACGGGCGACTGCGGTCTGGAAGAGGGTTGCCGAGAGCAGCGGTGGTGGTGGAAGCTCGGCGGAATGTTGACCATAGGCTTCGTCGGGGAGCTGTTTCCGGACGTCTGAAACAAGGGATGCAACAAAGTCTTGTCGTGGATAGCAGATGAGGAGCGTCGTCGGATAGGTCTGGAAGGTGACGATGTAGTGTAGGAGCTCCGATGGTGACGCGGGTGACAGAACCGTCGGGTCCATAACGATGCACGAGCGGTAACCGACTTTGTACCTCCCTTCCAACAGCTGGATGTTGTGTATTTACTTTGTGGTTGAAGTGACAGCCATTGCCTATTCGTCTGAGTTCAAGGCTGAGTGCTGCTGATGCTGAATTCTTGACCGATGGGTGTGACGGTGTGAAGTCAAATACCCGACCCACTACTCTTCCGTGGTCGTCATCAACGGCCCCTAGAGAGGATGAATCATAAAAACACCGAATCCGAGCCACAGCCGCAGCCTTGACTGCCGTGGTAGTTGGTCATCTTACTTCGCTTTCCAGGATGATGGATACTCGGTTCGGACTTTTAAGAACAAATCGGTGTCTAGAGGGAAGTTTCTCCTGCAGGCTCAATCTGCGTCACAACCGCTCACCCAAATCGCCGCATTCCAAGTACACGACATGTGCTTGTGACAAATCCCAACTATACCAGGTGGTGAAATGCTCTGATCGAAATGAAATCAGACTACAACTTCATCCATGATTTGGTTTCAAGGCTTTCGATATTGAATGCCACAGAATCCTACACAGCACGTTGTTAAGAACGAAGCTAGCCTCCAAGCACATGCATGTGCTTGCTGTTGGTGATGTGTTTTCACCCCTAGCAATAAACCTCGAGGTGGTTATGGCGATTAAAGTGGGTCTATAACTGTCTGGGTTAAAGCTCAGCGCATTCGTCCCCCCAAAGGGACTCTAAACGGCCCGTTGGCGTAGGCGGGTGCGGGTCTCGCCCCTACCTAATAGGAGGTACCGCAGGTAAGATCAGCAGCCTAGGTACGTTACCTCACGGGCAAGCACGTCAGCTTCCATAGACGCACTCATTTGGGCTGCCCCTCGCTAGCTAGCCGGGCCCAGCCTTTCCAGCTTCCAGCTTCGGGACGTCATTTTCCCTCCCTACAACGCCCATCGAGCAACATCTCGAAGCTTTTGCCCACAACTCCGCGAACGGCTTCTTGCCGGAGTCACCCCGCCAGCCGACCGCCATGGAGTCCATTGCGCGTATATCTAGCCTTCTGGAGAGCGGTATGTCTTCTTCGATTCTCACCGTCTCGTCCCATGTTGGCTCTCGCTAATGTCCATCTCCAGCTCGAGAGCTTACTCTCGATGCCGCCTCGGCCACGCGCAGCTCGCGCAGCACCGGACGCCCTCTCGACCGTACACAGATCAAGAAGCTGTTGGACAGCCGCAGTGAGCGCGAGGTGCTGGACGGTCTGCGCCGTGTGCTTTCCGTGCGGGATCCCCATGCCCCTCCCACGAGCTTCATCTCTTGGCTAATCGCACCTCTGCTCAGATGATGTACCGCGGCCAGAAGACTTTGCCTTTCTTTTCCTCCGTCGTGAAGAATGTTGCGTCGCCCAACATCGAAATCAAAAAGCTGGTTTACATTTACCTCATCAACCATGCCGAACAGGAGCCCGACCTCGCCCTACTTTCTATCAACACGATCCAGAAATCCCTCTCCGATACAAACCCCCAAGTTCGCGCCCTTGCCCTGAAAACCATGTCCGGTATCCGCGTTCCAGTCATCAGTCAGATCGTATCTCTCGCAATCAAGAAGGGTGTGGCAGACATGAGCCCCTACGTGCGCCGGGCCGCTGCACTTTCCATCCCCAAATGCTACCGCCTCGACCCCACACAACTACCCCAGCTTCTCGAATACCTGACCGCCCTCGTCGGTGACAAGCAGTACTTCGTCGCCGGTGCAGCTGTGTCCGCTTTCCTCGAAGTGTGTCCTGATAGGATCGACCTTATCCACCCCCACTACCGAGCATTAGTCAAGAAGGTCGTCGACATGGACGAGTGGAGTCAGCTTGCAACGTTGAGGATGATGACGTACTACGCGAGGAGATGCTTCCCAAGACGAACCCGCACTGTCAAGAGTCAAGAGAAGACGGCCGACCTGGGCGGTTTTTATGGCGAGACGGCGGAGGATGGAGGCGACGAGCAGCAAGTTGCCGTCGTAGACCCGGACCTGGCTTTGCTGCTCAATGGTATCAGACCTCTGCTCCAGAGCCGCAACTCAGCAGTGGTAATTGCAGTCACAAGGTGTTATGTCGACATTGGAACGCCAGAATACGTCAAGACCGCCATCGGTCCACTCGTGGCACTTCTTAGAGGACCCCAAGACATCCAACAAGTCGCTCTTTACAACATAGTCTCGGTTTGCTTGACGAGACCACCCGATTTCGTCAAATACGCCAGCCACTTCCTCGTCAGGGCGACGGATCCTGCTCAAGTGTGGGAGCTGAAGCTGGAAATTCTGACCCTCATCTTCCCCCATGCGCCGCCCCACATCAAGAGCCTCATTCTGAATGAGCTTGAGCACTTTTCTGGCTCTACGAACAAGGCACTGGTGCGAGAAGCAGTTCGAGCTATCGGACGTTGCGCGCAGACGGATGCGTCAACGGCGCCACGATGTCTTCGGCTCCTTTTAGGCCAGATCACGAGTCTGGACGGGACGTTAGCCGCAGAATCGCTGACAGTCATTCGGCATTTGATTCAGCAAGACCCCCAAGGACACGTTGGCACAGTCGTGCGGTTGGCGAAGAACTTGGACTCGGCAACCGACCCGCAGGCGAGGGCAACCATCATCTGGCTGGTTGGCGAGTTCTCGGGCCTCAAGGGCGAGGACAACATCGCGGCTGATGTGCTTCGAATTCTACTCAAGGAATTCGCGAACGAGGCAGAAGCCGCCAAGGGGCAGATCCTACTTCTTGCGGCCAAGGTCTACCTTCACCACCTGAACCGACAGAGTGAGAACCAAAGCGAAGAAAACGCGGCGATACCGAGCCAAGACGACCACCCCGTCGCGAAGCTCTGGGATTACGTGCTGTTGCTGGTTCGGTACGACACTTCATACGATCTCCGTGATAGGGCTCGTATGTATAGAGCCCTCTTGTCTGTGCCTCAGTTGGCTACGTTGATGCTGCTGGCACCGAAGCCAGCGCCGCAGGCTCCCAGCCCGTCAGAGTCGCGCAAGGGTTTCATGCTTGGCTCGTCCACGCTTGTGTTGGCAGGTGGGGGTGGGATTCACGGTTTGCGTGGGTACGATGCTCTCCCCGATTGGGTGTCAGAGGGGCAAGAGCCGGACCGACGACTACGAGATACCGAAACGTCACCATCGGCTTACGGGGAGGAGAAGAATGTGCCAGCCAGTCGAATGCTGGACAGCGCGGTGAGGTCGGCGCCGATGAAGACGAATGGGCTCGGCAGCTCCAGCAGCGGCAATGTAGCCGCCCAAACACCGACACTTGATGACTGGCTTGCACAGGAGGACGAAGCTAAGCCACAAAAGAGTTATGAGCGTCAAGGTGGAGACGAGGAAGACGAAGAAGAAGAGGACGATTCGGACGATGAAGAAGACGACGACGACGAAGAAGAAGACGATGAGGATGAGGATGAGGATGAGGATGAAGAGGACGATGAAGATGGCGAAAGCTGTAGCGACAGTAGCTAAACGAGTGTCTCTTCAAATCATACAATAAAAAGAAGGATATTACTCCCTACGCCTCGCCGTTGTTTCTCAGGAGCACGAGGAGTTGATACAAACAACGGCGATTATCATTCGATCAAGTCGTGCCGCTGCACCCAACAAGACAATGGTAGGAATTCAGCGCATTGTGAACCTTCATTGTCGACTAAATGATGTAGATCTGACCCATCATGGAGATCTGACCTAGTGCGACGGATGCAGCAGAAGACACGGCACGATCCCGGACAAAACAGGATCGTTTGTTGGCTGGAGCGATTGGTGGAATCGAGTTAAATGGGAGGCAGAACCGACATTGTCGGGGCTCCTCTGCCCACGACTCACAACATCTTACAACGGCTTACAACACCACTACAACTGTCCGGTGCGGTGAGATTGGTTGCGCCGACAGTGAAGGCGGGAATGGATAATGGTGGGTAAATTCCCGGACTCCCACTCCGACCATGAAAAAAAATCCAATGCCACGCGAGCGCAAGCATGTGTTTGATGTTTGGGGGGGAGACAGAAGCGATCCGAGAGACCCGAAGACCCTTGCACAGCCCACCTCGGGTTCTCTGAGGCGTTGTCCTGCAATAGACCTCGCATAGCTGGCCCTATTTCGCTCGCACAGCAGCTCGGGTGGCGTTCCTCAACATCGCTTATCCCGTGTTGTTCGGGTTGGAAACCGCCATGCTGGTCAGATCCCAAGTCCCTGTCCACGACCTCTGTTGTTGGGGTTCGGATTGGCAAAAGCCGCTACCCTCCCCGCCATGTGGGTTCGATGCGGAACCGGCCAAGACGCTAAAGGGAGCTTAGAGTCGAGGCGAATACATTCGAGAATCTCCACTCGCCTTGATTGATAGTTTTGTGACGCTCTCCGAGTTCAGCGCCTCTATTTTCTTGTGGTAAGTTGGCTCCCAAGCAACGAGGACAGGCGATTCAGCCATGGTTCATTCTTCGACATGCCAACGGGAGATTGTTGCAATGTATCTCCTATCCCACATCCATCTCATATATGCCAAGATAACCCAGGGTGACATCTCAGGCTTGTTTTACTGGGTGCTCCGTCTCGATCCAAGACGTGCCCTTACACTGAGATACAACTACCAATCACCAGAAACGCCCGTAAGCGGGCGCATTGATTGCCCATTCAAGAAGGCCGGCGGGTCCTCGGGTAGAAGAGAGACATCTTGGCCCTGGGCTTAGCGGCACCGTTTGCTGCACCTCTATTCGTAGTGCGTGAGTCGCAAAAGATCCCAAAAGATCCATTTCGCTACCTTCGTGTCGTTCGGGTCTGTTCGTCTCAGGGACCGCACAGTGACCAGCCGGGCGCGGCGCCTGCCAGTGGTAAAAATGCATACACACCTTTTCTCCCTGACTCTTTGACTCCACAGTAGAGCAGGAGGAGGCAACGCAATGCAATGTCCCCGATTTGTGGTGCCGCTTCTGAAGTGAGTGTGGCCGTATACATATGTCGACATGACGAGCCGCCTCGCCTGCCCCTGGCCCTCTTACACCTCCTCACCTTTCTATTTCGTGCCCTTCCTTTATTCAGCCTTTACCTCATAGACTCCAACGGGGACATCTCGAAGGAACCGCAAGGGTCTGATTCTCGAGAGAGGAGATCCGCAGGACGTGCTGTTTTCCCGGTACGCCCGTCATCGCGCTCGTTTCCGCCCCCGGCTCCCGTCCCGGACACGCCTCCGCGCCGCGAGCCTCTCGAAACCGAACATCCTACGGTACGTCAGCAGAGCATCGATAGCAGCGTGACAAAGGATCTTCAAACATGTCGGCCAACGACACCACCATCAGGCGTCCCTTCCGGGAGTGCACCGAAGTCTCGGAGTTTTGCCCTGTCGATATGACGGTGTTGTCTTACTACCCGAACTTTGGCGCCAATATCTTTTTCGCCATCGCCTTCGGCCTGGTTGTGCTCGTATCTGGCTTCCTCGGAACATGGAAGCGCACTTGGTCCTTCATGCTCTTCGTAACGGGCGGCTGCGTTCTGGAGACCGTCGGTATGAGGAACCCCCCCCCCCCGCTTGCCCTTCTCGTAACCAGAGAAACCGGGAAAAAATCCATCCCAACTCGCATCCAGATGAACGCTTGTCCCGTGCACTGGATGACGGCAAGCCTTGCTTCAGAACATGAGATGCTGACGGAGAGAAACCCCTAGGCTACGTCGGTCGCGTTATGCTCCACGATAACCCCTGGAACAAGGACGCCTTCCAGATGCAAATCTGCTGCATCATCCTCGGCCCGACCTTCATCTGCGCCGGCATCTACCTGACCCTCAAGCACGTCTCGGCGAACCTCAACCCGTCCCTCTCCCGCATCCGCCCCCGGCTGTACCCCCTCATCTTCCTCCCCGCCGACCTGACGTGCCTCATCATCCAGGCCATCGGCGGTGGCCTCGCCGCCGCCGCGGGGCAGACAAACAAGAAGCTCCTCGACGGCGGCAACCAGGCCATCATCGCGGGCATCGTGCTGCAGGTCGTCGTGCTGATGCTCTTTGGCGTTGCCGGCGCGGACTACTGGATTCGCGTGAGGAAGTGGGCTGCCGGGGCCGGTGCCGGGGCCGGTGGCGGCGAAGGGGACCTCGGGCTGTACCATGCAAAGAGGTTTCGCATGTTCATCTACGCTGTTGCGGTGGCGTATGCTTGCGTCATGATTCGTTGCATCTACCGGTAAGCTTTTCGTGCTTTTGAACCCCTTCTTAGCTCGTAACACATTAGGTGTTTGCTTTTACCCCTTCTCACTCGTTACCTGAGTTGCTGACGTGTGACACCAGTGTCGCCGAGATGGCGGGCGGGTGGGGAAACCACATCATGCAGGACGAGATCTCCTTTATGATCCTCGACGGCGGCCTCGTCATCGTCTGCGTCTCGCTGCTCACGGCCTTCCACCCGGGCGTTTTCTTCCCGCAGATGACCAAGAGCCGCAAGGCCCGCGGCGAGAAGGGCGAGGCGACAACGACGACGACGTCCGAGAACGTCAAGGTCGAGTCTGGGCGCGACTCGGCCTGAGTGAAGAGAAGGGGTGCTGCGATCGATGATGATGACGAGAATAGAGGGGGGGTTGGGTGTTAGACGGACGGACCGAGGGGCTGCGGTCTCCCCGCGCTCCATGTCTGATGACGGCTCGGGCTTTGCATTCGTTTAGCGGTTTTTAAATGGCCATGGGGGCTGGCTTGGGCTGCGATGTTGCGGCTCTTCGCGAGCTGGGTAGATTTTGCCTTACCTTATTCTTCCTCAGGGTTTAATATCCTCATGTCCAAATTCCTTGGAGAATCATGTTCCAAGGCGGGTTCTCTTGCTTGTTTGTTTACCTATGACTAGAACATGTGTTACTGAAGGACCAGTTCACCGCTTTCAAGCGCAAGGTCGGCATCATGCTGTTAAACCCAATTATGCTTTGTGATTCTAGGGTCTGGTTCATACTCCCCCTTCGATAATACCGACAGATGCTAGCGCCAACGGAAATCAATGATTAGTCTGTAGAAATTATGACGGTTGTCGTTCATTAATCTGTATCCCCGCGTAAGGAGTAATTCCACCGCTTCAACCTGTTAGGCAAACGAGTCTCACAATGTATACTACAGGCGCAATCCACAACATCTGCACCCTCTGCAACACCCCGCCACGGCAAGCCCCGCCGTTGCATTCTCGAGAGGAGCCCCGACGCCGCCGAGTCGTCCCCACATTGCGGTATACTCCGCAATAAGGCCTCCGACCCGTTCCCGGCCGAACCGGCGCTCGACCCCGCGGGCCTCGGGCTCGAGGTGTTGAAGTCGGCGCCGGGGTACACTCTCATCGAGCTAGGCCGCCGCCGTCACCCGGACCTAAAGACGTTCATATGCGAGCTGTGCGCAGACCACCTGTCCCGACGAGGTGAAAGCCTGGGCGACTTGGTGGCGCAAGGAGTTGACGGTGCTGGTTCAAGACAAGAGGTTTACGCCGGGTACGTCGACGGCAGGAGAGTCCGGTGTTCTCCGGAAATGATTTGCTCCTTCTTTCTTTCCTTCTAGTGAATCAATCGCGAGCTGTCTAATGCCTTTTTTTTTTCCTTTTTTTTCTCCCAAATCGGGCCCGACGGACGGCGCTTATTCTTCGCCGCCCAGGTATCGATAAACGACGGAGAAATCCCGACCCTTGCACCTCTCCTCCTTCTCGGCGGCGGCATACACCTCCGTCGCCCTCGCCGCCAACTCCAGCCTCGCGCCAGCCTCCTCGGCCGCCACGACAGCCAGCCCCAGATCCTTGCGCATGAGCCCGATGCCGAAGCCGCCCTTGTAGTCCCTCCCCGCGGGGCTCCCCTCGACGACGCCCTTGACGGGGTTGTTCACCTCGCTGGGCCAGCACTTGCCCGTGCTGACGTTGATGACGCCCGCGAGGACCTTCGGGTCCAGGCCCCAGCGGACGCCGAGGTTCATGGCCTCGGCCGTGGCGATGTTGTTGATGGCGAGGAGGTAGTTGTTCGCGAGCTTGGCGGAGAGGCCGGCGCCCTGGGGCCCGCAGTGCAGGACGCGACGGCCCATGCGGAGGAGGGTGGGCTCGATGCGCGGGACGAGGGCGGGTTCGCAGCCGAGCATGAAAGTCAGGGTTCCGGCCGTGGCGCCGACGACGCCGCCGGACATGGGGGCGTCGACGAAGGTGTTCTTGGCTTCTTCCGAGGTGGAGGAGGCCGCGACGGAGGCCGCGACGGAGCGGGAGGAGGAGGGGTCGATAGTGGAGCAGTCTATGAAGATGCGGTTGCGGGGAGGGAGAGAACTGAGGATTGAGGCGTAGACCGATTTCACGTGGGAGGGCTCGGGAAGGACTGTGATGATGGTGTCCTTGTCTAGATTAGTGTCATGGAGCGTGTGTCGCTAAGGGGGGAAAGGGGGATTCGACTTACGGATTCCGCCGACGCATCCCTCGCGCTCCCGACAACGCCGATCCTCGCGCCGCCCGTTTGCGACTCGCCCATCTCCCTGGCCAGGTTCGCGACGGCCTCCTTGTTGATGTCGAAGATGCGGATCTCGTCTTTGGGGCTCAGCTTGGACTGAAGGTTCTTGGCCATTTGGTAGCCCTAGGAAAATCGGTCAACAGAGCTTTCGTGGTAGCGTCATTGCAAAAGGACATACCATTTGTCCCAGACCGATAAAGCCATAGCTGTCCAACCGTCTCGACGTCGTCGCGAACCCGCGCCGCTGGACGAGTTTGAGGGCTTGTATCGTGGAGGCCGGTCGCATGTTGAACGACGAATGGTTCATTGCTTGGGGACCTTCAAGGTGTATGTTGAGATGTTTTCAGGCAAACCCGAGGAGTACGAAGAAGAATCAGGGTAGAGATCCGTCCATGAACACCGGAAAATCGAGGCTGACCCCAACCGAGCTTACCCAACTTGCGTCTCTCCCCCCTCCCCCAAGCTTTCGAGACTGCGGGGGATAGACCCGGGGAGCCGGCCATTGCCGGTGTTAGCCACCCACCTGTTCCCTGATGCGTGAGGAGCCCCGGGACCTGGGGGCGTAGCGCGCGGGGACGGCCCCGGATTGGAGAAAAGAGGGCCGGCGCCAAGGGTGTGTACCTAAGCAGTTTAGACGAGGGGTACAATGCTGTAATCAGGGTTTTGGGACGCTGTCCGTCTAATGCGCCACGCATCCACGATTGAACGAGAATCGTGAAGGACCGACGTGGCTCTTGATTGTGGATTGATTCACTGAACGGGGTGGCTGGCATTCAGCGGAGGGGAGGCGTTGCGTGTGGATCCATATTGTGTGACATCAATGTGACGGATAACTCGTCCCCTGAGCTCGGTGACATGCAGTGCCAACGCCGTTGGTGGGAAGTCACTCGGCTATCTGCGGACTATCCACCAGAGCTTCGTGACCAAGTCTCTCAGATCTCGATTGAGGAGTCGAAACCTTTGCAACTTGGAGTATTTCAGACGAACCCACAACGCGCTGACTGCATCAGCTCACGGCGCTCGATCTGTTGCACGATTGATTGATTCCTATGTGTGGTAGACTTGAGCTCCGTTGCGACGAGGAAGCTCGTAGTGACATTGCGAACTACAAAACATCAACCAACTCGCATACCAACAGCAAAGCAGAGCCACCAGGTGCCGTTTCAACGCCTGCACAAATGAGAGAAGAACAGAAAGAAGAGAAAAAGGTATGCGAGCACCACAAAACGTACATCAATTACAATTGCCTTCGACCCCGAATCGTGGCTTAGCCCTCCCGCAACCCTCCATCGCCGTCTCACGATTCCAATATACACTGACTTTGTTCCCACCCAAATCCACAAACAGAGAGTTGAAAGAAAGCTGGCCCGAGTGAAGCCTCCTCGAGCTCTATCTTGGGTATGAGCGAAAGGCAACAAGCGAAAAGAAAAGGGCGCTGACAGGTCTATCATCCTGACAGCCCCCAGGAGAGCCATCTGTAATTGCGATGCTTCCAGACCTGAACCTTCTCGAATCAAATGTAATTGGCCGCCAAAGGTCTATTTCGACACAATGGCGGCGCTTAAAACGCACCAACGAAGTAGGAAAACGCGCTGAGCACATGTTAGCAACTTTTCGGCTTCATGCCAGCCGGAAAAGGGGCGGGAGAACATACCCAACGGCAAGCGAAACGGCACTCAGACCGAACAAGGCTCGGTTCCGTACGCGTAACTTCTTGACCTGTACCTCAGCCGTCTTGGCCTTCTTCGCCAACGGCTGCTCCGCATCGTCCGTGTTGCCTTCTTTCGTCTCGTCCTCATCATCTCCCTTGGAGATTTCCTCAGCCCTGCGCTTACCCTTGTTGTCTTTGGAGTCTTCAGCTGGTTGCTCCGACTGTGTCGCAGCAGCCTCGACCATTGCCTTCGCTTCAGCGAGCATGCGTGCCGTCTCTTCGGCCGTTGGCGGTTCCGAACTGAGCAGAGGAAGCTCTAGTGATACAGCAGTGTGCTTCGTCTCGTTTCCGTCCTCGTCGGTTTTGACTTCTTGATCAACAATAACCTTAGCTTTGGGCTCCTCTTCCCTCGGCTCGAGAACAACAGCGGGTTCCGTCTCAACCGTCTTCACGCTAGTCTCCACCTCTGCCCCAGCGATGTTCTCCTCGTCAATCACACCATTAACCTCGAGCTTAGTCGCCTTGAGTGTGGGCGTAGACTCGCGAGGCTCAACGGAGTCGGCCTTCGCTCTTCGCTTCCTGGGGGACCTAACGGGTCTGGGAATCGTGGTCTTGGTCGGGCTGGCGGATCGGCGAGATCTGGTGCTGCGGGGCAGCGGGGCGGGAATCGCAGGCGTGAGGTTAGGGTGAGAATTGAACAGCTCGAACTTTGGGGGGGCGGTGATCTTCTTCGGAGGGCTGTCGGGGGCGTTCGAAACCGCAATGTTGGCGGGATCCAATAGGGCGCGGATCCAAGGCGTAATGCCGTATTCCTCAGCAAGGGCGAGAGCGTGGTCGGGGGGGATCCAAACATTCCCAGCCGTTTCCTCGGGGCTGGTAGTTGGCAGAGCCTTGATGTACTTGCGCTCGGCCTCCTCCTCGGCAGCCTCGGCATAGGGGAAGGTGGCCTTGAACATGCCAGTGGCAGAGACGAAACCGTCGTGGCTTCGGCGCATGAGGAAATAACTGTTGGGGCTCGACTTGAAGATGCCAGAGACGATGCCCTTGGGCAAGGGCGCCCGAAGGTGGGCGTAGTCGAAGACACCAAGGATGCCGTCGCCATCGGATCCGTTGACCATCTTGGGAGTCAGTTGAGTCTGGCCGAGTCGACGACGAGCAACGAGATCATCGTCTGCGAATTCGTGAGCTAGAGTCCTGAGACGCGAAAAGAAAACCAGGTCTCCGTACATGACACTTCTCCAAGCATGAGAGGGTTGTGCTTGGCGGGCAAATGCCGCTCGATCGAGGGCGCTGTTGCGGAAGGCATTCTGGCAATTGATCAAATGCGCGGGCGATGATAGATTAGATCAGAGGCGTGAGGTATTGGCGAAAGTCGCGCTTATAACAGTCGAGACAGTTCCTTGGACCGCGACGATCGCAAGACTGGAAGGCTCGGTCGAGGAAGGACTGATTGTCGCGTTAGTTTGAGCAAAAGTACAAGCGCACCAAGGTCGTGCGCAATGAATAGAAAGGAGTGTGTAGGTGTTCGCTTACTGGGACTCGTTGGGAGTGAGAGGTAGTTAGTCTGAGAATGGATTTTGCGCAGACGTGACGTGACGGGTCCTGTCGCACGCGTAAAAAATAGGTGCAGGGGTTGATGACGAGGTGCGATGGGTTGATCAACGAAGAGATTAGAATTGTTTGTAAGGCAAGCGGGTACGGTGCCCCGATTAGGGGAAGGCACAAAAACGGTGAAGTTGATGTCTCAAAAGATGGATGATGGAATATCGAGGGAGAGAGAAAATGAGAGTGTGTGGAAGAGAGAGGAAGAGAACAAGAGGGTGTAGGGACGAGCCGAGAGAGACGGGCGGAGTGGAGGGTCAGAGTGAGGGTGCGAAGCAAGCGGAAGATGGGCAGCGATCGCGCGCAATTGGGAATCTCTGCGCCCAGCAGGCGCGGCAGTGGTAGTACTTACCCGCCCTGAACCTCATAGCGGCAGTATGAGAGGAAGAAAGTGAGAGAGACCACCTTTGGCGCAACGGGAGGGTCCGCCAGTCCTCCGCTCATTGGATTAGATTAGAGGAGGGGCCTGCGGGCTCGGAAGGGCATGGGCTGGCACGTAAAGAAAGACATAAACTTGAGCATAGCTATCGCTGCGAGAGGGGTATCGCTCTAACAGAAATACCACGTCCCGGATCTGGTGACCACCATTGCCCCCAGCGTCTTCCCCGGAAATGCAGCAGGTAAGGCACCCAAGGAAAAATCCCCTGGCTGCCCTGAGAGGGAACGCGACCAGAACTTCCAATTAAGGAGCGAGGAGAGTCGCGTTTTTTTCTTCTCTCTTTTAACCGTTTCCTCCTTTCTAACCAATCTGTCTTTTTTCTGTTGTGTGACCCTGGTCAATGGAAGCCGAATTGTTACATGGCTTCATCTGGTTACTGTACTTTCGGGGATTGTGAAGCCAATGAGGGTGGGCTTTTGCACACGTATCCTCAGTTCTCTCATCGCGTCCAAAGACGCTCTAGCTATCATCCCAGTCCCCGTCGCCCCGTCCCCAACAGTTCTTGTCANGGGGGGGGGGGGGGGGGGGGGGGGGGGGGGGGGGCAGGTTCCAGTTTTGCATCAGTAGCTTGAGGTTCTCTCAGTCACCAAGCATGGACATTCAGTGTATGCCTTCTTTGCCCCGGCATTCTTTGTTGCAACTACGATGTACGTAGGGGTCCTGACCCTCAGCCGGTCGAAGCAGCGATAGCGCGGGGGTTACCGATTGTACTGAGCAACGGGCGGACTGCATCGCTCCATGTCATCCATCCGACCACGCTTCTCTGCAGATGCAACGTGGGCAATCGATAATGTAGCCAGTCAGCTGCCCACCTGATCTCTCGTTGAGCACCTTTCTGGTCGGTTCGGGTCCATGGAGGTCGGAGATGAGGGCAACTTTTCGGACCAACACCTAGACCTACAAGCCAAATGGGAGGTGGCTGACGCTGGCGGGGCAACAAGACCAGAACGAAGATACCATGACAATGTCATCGCATCACATTTTGGCCAAATATCTGGGATAATGTTGGATTTCAGTCTTTCCAGAAGATTCAAAGGGCAACGAAGTTGAAAAAGGTATCAGAGATGACCTGACACGAGCGTTGTTCACGCGGTGTTTACTGCCTGTCAGAGCTCCCAGCTATCAGGCACAACACACCAGGCAGTTAACGTGCATAAAATCCTGCCCTATTTCTCTGCATAACCAAGCGTTGGTTCTTCGGCACTCAGGATCCGCAATTGGAGCTAGAGACGATAAGGTACCTTCCCGCAACGCGCCAGGTCGAAAGGCAAGCTCTTGAGCTTCATCCAGAGCTGGCATTTCTTTTCATGCTGTCGCCCCATCCATGTCTGCAGAATGAGAGAACCCATGCAGGCAGGAAGAGACCGCAAATGGTCACAACGGTTGACCAAATATGCCATTGCCAAATCCTGATGGACCCCATGCAGTTCTAAGATGATGTGAGGTAAGACGCATAACCGTGTCACCACTACAGCATGTCGATGTTGCCCCCTCGCACTGGAGCAAGAGCCATTCCAGACCGCTCATCGACAGATGCTCCCCTTTTTTGCCCCTCATCCCGTATAAAGACTGGACAGTCAGTGACACTAGGAGGGGCAGCTCACGCCGAAAATCTTCCACGTCTCCCTCAACGTAGACAGCCAGCATCAAACTTCCTACGGCTCGAGCACCCTTCTTCGGCCAGCCTCAATCCTCTATTTCGTCAGCCTGGTGCTGAAGATTGGTCGATTGCTCTCACCTGTGAGCAATTTTTTTTTTTTGGTACTTGTTTGGTTTTAGACGCAAGTGAGGGCTTTGTCAGTTGTTCCTGGTTTCGTGTGTGAAGTTCCATGGTGCCTTGTTCCAGATGTCAACCAATCAATGCAAGCCATGTCCCACCACACATATCAGCCAATCACCGGCCTTCTTTCGTCAGGCTCCCCCGGTACAAGACCCACAATTCTGCAGCTTGGTGGTCCACATCCCTCTCTCTCCCACAGCCCGCTAGCTGGACCTAGGACCTTTCATAGTTTTGGGAGAGAGAGAAGTGAGGGGCAACGGGGAGAACATTGGATCAAGGAAGGAAGGAAGCGGTGACATGGACCTGCTACCTAGGGTGCTAGGTAAGGTAGAGAGGTTGGACTGGGACCTAGACCTTGTGGTTCAGTTCGGTGCGGTGCCGCTCCTACTGCTCGGTACCTTACCTGGGTACTTGACCTTACCTACCTACCTTACCTTACCTTTACCCAATGTGTTGTGCGTACCTGACCTTTGAACTCAAAACATCATTCTAACCCAATCCTAAACTTCTCCTCCAGAGTAAACATCGTGTCTGACCTCACTCCGACCTACCTCCCCCCAAGACCTCATCTGCTCAAACTACGTCGAAAGCATCAGAGTGTCTCCCAGATTCACCACTAGCTACTAGAGACTTCCATCTCACGGCCCCTTTCCATACACCGACAGATACCCCGCCATGGCTTCCCACGAGCAAGACGACACCATGCCTGAGGAGACTCAGGGCTACAAGCTCTCCCAGCCCAAGCAGAGTCTCGCTGAGTACCAGAAGATGGGTAAGTCTTAATATCCATTAATCGTGCTGTTTCTTGTCGTCTTTGTCCCTCTTTCTTCATCTACATCACGGCACACGTTTGTCTGGGTGGGCTGGGTTGGGTCCTCTAGATGCCCCTCACACACATTCTCTCACTCACCTTGGCTTGGGGGGTCGGTGTGCGAGATGTGATCTCACACAACAGCTCTTGCACACATCTCGGTGACTGTGTTAGCACCGGTGAACACCATGCGCACACATGGGGAAAACATCGTGGAGAGGGAACAATACCAAAGCACCAGGAAGGTGCTCCAGGCTGGCTGTACCTTCTTGATTCAAACCTCCCACATGTCAGCATCTCCTCTCACAACGATTGCCCTCATTATCATCAGAACCCCATTCCGCCTCAATGCCCTTGTTGTTATCACATATGATACACATATTTCACCGGTAATATCGACACCATGGAGAGGTTGTATCAGGGCATGCGCCTAGTGATGCGGCGGCAAAATCGTCAGAATGCCCTGTATCACCGCGACTCCATTGAGGTGCCTCCGGTACCTCTCAACACCCCTTCCTGCTCCCGCCCCCAGACACCGGCAGTTGAGATACTGGAGGAGCGACAAATTCACCGGGCCCGCGCTCTCTCAAGACCTGTTCCCCCTAACCCTCCCAACTCTCCCAAGTCTAAGGTCCAGAGACCTTGCCAAGACCCGGGCCTCATCCGGGACTTTTACACCTCTCCCGGTGTCGTCCAAGCAGCTCATGGCTTGGAGGCATATATGCTTGAAGAAGACGAATTGCGGAATGAGGAAGAGATACCTCGAACTAACCTAACCGCAGATGAGAACGACGAGTCTCTCCAGCGCTACAAGCAGTCTCTCGGCCTCGGCGGCGGCAAGGATCTCTCTGATGCCTCCGACCCCCGTGTTTGCATCATCCTTTCTCTGACCATGGAGTCCCCTGGCCGCGATCCCGTCACCATCGACCTGTCCGCTCCCGGCTCCGAGGCAAGCCTGAAGGACAAGCCCTTCAAGATTAAGGAGGGCGCCAAGTTCACCATGGTGGCCAAGTTCAAGGTCCAGCACGAGATTCTCAGCGGTCTGCAGTATGTGCAGGTCGTCAAGCGCAAGGGTATCAGGGTCAGCAAGGACTCTGAGATGCTAGTAAGCTTGCAGTCTTCTCGATGCTCTTGTTTGTGTTGATGCTGATTGTTTGCTATAGGGCAGCTACGCTCCCAACACCGACAAGCAGCCCACCTACACCAAGCGCTGTAAGTTCCGCCTCGCGTTCCTAGCAACTGTATTCTGCATACTTACCCTCATTCTCCATCAGTCCAAGAGGAGGATGCTCCCTCTGGCATGCTAGCCCGCGGCCATTACAACGCCGTTTCCAGCTTTGTTGATGATGACAAGAAGACTCACCTGACTTTTGAGTGGGCTTTTGATATCGCCAAGGACTGGTAAACTCGAGCATCCTCGTCGACGGATGAAAGACCTAATTCTCCCCTGCCGTGCCCGATAATCAAAACGAAAAACGGCCAAGTTATCTCTCCCAGTCGACCAACTATGACCAGAAAAGGTTGCGAGTAAGATTCAGTCTTTCTCAGCTTATATAACTCAAAAATTCAGCGCCAACTGGACAAAGATGAAGAAGGGTCACAGCCCGGAATGGACGGGAAGAGTTGCCTGGTCATTGTTGGATGGTGTCGGGATCAAGGGCAGGAGCCACTCTCTCACAAACAACACAAAACGACATGAAAGGAAAAGAAAAGAAAAAGAAAAAAAAACCGAAAAGAGTTCTCACAGGGAAGATTGGGGATGGCATGGTGATATCCCTGGGTTGACTATTGACATGCTAGGTAAACGCGCATCAAGTTTGCTCCAGCCTTACACGGACTAGGTATAGTACATGAAGTCACGAAACACAACCAAATTTAGTTGGCGAAGAGGCGGAAGCCAGACCTTGTTAACTCTTTTCAAACCGGGGCAGAGGTTCTCTTCGTGCCCGTATTGAGGTACAGATCCATTAGATCATTTCTAATCCGTGTGGTTGTCCTGTTATCTCTGGACCGGTCGCCGTCTGCAAGCAAGCAGGCAATCTAGACGGTCTGTTGTCGACATGTCCTCTCGGTGATGTTAATCACCCTTCCGTCATAGTGTTCCGCAAGAACGAGTCTGAGAAACCATTCCCTATGCGATGTCTAAGAACCCCCTTCTCCTTAATTGCCTTACAAGAAGTAGTCGGGTAGTGCGTTCCCGTCAGCCATCTTCTCCCCACCCCCTCCCAGCTGCATGTCTTTGTGCTGGTCGTTCTCAGGAGCCGCAGCAAAGACGTTGAAAAATCTCTCGCTAGTGTCACTGACCTCCAATACACTAGCCATGTTGCCGCACCGGTAGCAGTAGTTTGGTGCACTCCATACCGTGCTCAGGCGGTCGTCGTATAGGACCTGGAAACCCTCCTGACACAGCTGATGTGCCCTCAGGATGTGGTTCATGTTGTTGACCTGAAGGAACTTCTTCACCACCTGTGCGCCAAAGGTATAGCCTGCTCCGCGGGGACTAAGGGAGAACTCGTCTCGCTCAGGGTCGGGGTCAGACCATACCAGATCAGCCATGGGGCCTTCGTGGGGGATCTCTCGGAAGCGGTCAATGATGACAATCTGATCGATGGAGTGGATGGAGGGGGAGAGGCCTGGAAGGTAAGACAAATCAGCCGCACAGAACATAAGGAAGAGAATCGAGAATTAGAATCATCTGATAGACACGCAAGAAGAAGACAGAGAACATACCTCCGTGGACACAGAAGATCTCGTTGTTGATGACGACGCTCAGAGTAAGAAAGTCGAACATGTCGGTAAAATAGTGCCATACGTTGGCATTTCCGTACTTTCTTGAGCACTCGGTGTAAAAGCCGTATGATTGAGTAACGCCTCGAGACTCATGGTTGCCTCGAATCAAATGAACGCGATTGGGGTATCGAAGTTTCAAGCACACAAGCAAGGAAATGGTTTCAACGCTGAACATGCCGCGGTCAACGTAGTCTCCTGTGAGCCAAGACTCGTCAGTTGAGAGCTCTCCCCCACTTCCTCCTTCTTCACACAAAACCCAGGATCCGGTGCTTACCCAGAAACAGGTAGTTAGTGTCTGGGCACCAGCCGCCAATCTTGAAAATCTCGATAAGGTCGTAGAACTGGCCGTGAATATCGCCAACTACGGTGACAGGGGCGCGGACGTGGACGACGTTGCTCTCGCGCATGAGCAGCTCCTTCGTTTTGGCGCAGATGGCCTCGATGACAGACTCAGCGAGGAGCTCCCGCTTGTACAGCCGCGAGATGCACTCGTCAAGGTCGACGGAAGCTATTGCGACGCGGCCTTGTCAGAGAGGACTACCCGTGACGGCTTGCAATCAGGCCGAGAGAAGGGAGCGCCGAGGCAAAGCTTACCTGGAAGGCCAGGCATCGTGGTGGAATGATATGAGACAGCGATTCGCTGTGCTTTCGGCTCTCTCTGTGTGTGTGGAAGAAAAGACGGGGAGTCGGAAAGGATGTTGGTCGCGAAAGAAGAAGGAGGAAAGAAAAGAACAGTCAGTCTTTCGTTTACGAAGCAGGTCTTCGGTGACCACCTCTAATCGAGACGCGGGCGATGTGTGACGGGAAGTTTTGGGGTTGTAGTAACATGATCGAGGACGACGAGCCTTTACATGGAAGCGAGCTGGTGTGCGGCGGCCTAGAGGAACAGGACGAGGAAGTCGCAGCGTGGGGTGAATCGCCGCGTGGAGCAGGCGATAATGTTCGTCGCGTGTCGCACGTCGTCGGATAGGAGAGGATATGTATTCGAAATGCGCGGGCTTCGCAAGATACAACGAAGGAACGGACGAAGGGCGCGTTGTCGGATGCCCTCGGTATAAGAAACAAATCAATGTGAACGAACTTGTTCGCCGTCCGTCTTTTTTTTTCCCGCCCGAACAGAGTTACGCGGAGGACGGCAGTAGTGATAGCGGGAGACCGGACGTCATGCTGCAAATGGTGGACAGCGGCTTGGGAGCTCGGGCCTGGCTGAGAAATCGAATTCACATCGTACCTACCTTGCCTTAGGTACACTATAAATAATTACCCGACCTCATGAGAGCGGGTGTTCGATTGCGGCCAATCAAGGACGAAGACGGGGTGAAGGAACAGCGGAGTGGTTTGACTTTTAGGCTTACGTAGGGAAAGGCAGATAACTAATGTACTGTTAGTACACCTGCTTGTCACCGTGCGCCCCTGGTAGACGCGCCCAAAGGTCGAAGGCAGGACCTGGCTCTTGCCTGCCCAGTCAGATGCCAGCAGGAAAGCGTGGAACAATCCCGGCTGGCGCCCACGGCTCATATAAAAGCAGCTGCTCCCCCTCAAGTCTCCCGTGCCTGCTGTGGACGGGCACCGCCTTTTCATTGCCCCCTTTCAAACACATGCAGAGGACGCCTTTGCGTTCGGTCAATCTTCATTTCGCGAGGACACAATCCCTTTCTCCTCGAGGTTGGCTCGCTCCAATTTTTTTTTTCCATATAGGCCGGTCTCTGACCTGATTCGCAAGGATTTGGAATATCCTGCATCTGCGCACGCAGTGGGCGTATGGTCGACATTTCCTTCCTTGATTTTCTTTCCCTAGACATCAGCTCGCCGTACTTGTTCCCGTTTACTATGGAGCTGTTTGGTCTTGTTTTGTTGTTCCAGGGAGACCGAGTCGAAAGCACCCGAAATTTGGATTACCTTTTATCGCAGCGTTCTATTCATCTCATCTGCTGGCCTCCCCTCTTACTCAGTTAGCCCCTTTTGGCGTTTCCGTTCGTCTCTTTCCATGTTGCGATCTCCGGTTGGATGCCCCCACCAAGAGCCATGCCTTCTGTTTGGATCCGTCTCTACCTAGAAATCCCGATATCCGTTTTGTTCCTCCGTTTCTCATGAGCACGCTACCGCGGATTGCTTCGCTCTCATAGCAATGTGTTTAAGCGAGACATGGCTCTGATGCTTGAGCTGCCATTCCGGTGCCACGTTTCCGGGACATCTTGGAAGGCGTCCTGCTGTATTCTGAGATTCTTATCCATTGCCGGAACCAGAGCCGTTTCCTGTTTCTCCCATTCAAATACCCCAGACATGGTCTTTAATGACATCTTCCTCACGGCCCAAGGTTTCCGATTGGGATCCAACATCTCCTGGTCTCTAGCTCATTCTCAAAACCCCTGACTGTATGCATCAAGGTACTTAACTGCACGTTGTATACATCATGAGACAATTGCTATCGATACATGCAAAATTGGTGTCAGATGTGGCTTCCCACCCCTGCAGGATGATGAGTCTGCACAAAGTCATCCAGCCATGCAGAGTCAATCAATCACCCTCTGGCGCTACTGCTCAATGCTGCCTCTTCCTGTCACTTGCTGAATCAGGTCGGCTCCCGAGTTTGAATGACTGGAAAAAGAAAACCTGAACCGGCCCGATGTATTTCCGGGCCTTTCAGCCTTTTCCCGTCCCGTCAAAAAGGTGCTGCCTGTACTTGTGCCTTGTTGCTGGGCATTTCGCTGCTGGTGCCAGAGCTGTGCCTCACCGGGCAAGTAGACTGCCCCACTTTGCGCCTGAGACTGGGGGGGCGCGCGACAACTGAACCTCCAACTTTGGTCAACTTCGTCGCGCTTTCCCACTCCCCCATCCTTGTATCGCTCGAGGTGCGCCATCGCTTATGAGATTCACCTCCAGAGGCGCCTTTGTTGCGAACCTTTACGCCAGGGACCGAGAAACGCTCCTCTGCTCTTGGATCCAATCTAGGCCCTCTACTCAAGAACCGCGACCTCGTCAGGCGATGCGCTGGTTCATCATCCTCAGCGCGCCGACTAGATGTCCCTGAACGGCCTCATTTTTTTTTCAACTGTATCCTTCGACTCGATAGGGCGTTGATGAGCTGAAAATCCCATCGCATCGCAGCACCCTTGTCTGCAGCTTGGAGTCAAGCTCATTTGCTACCCAGCATTTTACCCAGTGGCCAAGCATATTGGAACACCAAGGTCGGCATCTCTTCTGCCCTAAACTTTGGCCGACTCTTCATCTCACCGTCTCATCAGCGCCTCAGTTTCTACTGGTCTACTTTTCTTAGACCAGCCCATTGCCAAAGAAAAAGACTTACCTCGCTGAGGTCCGACGCCCTTGGAGAGCCGCAGCCCATTCCGGTTTGACCAGGCCACCTTGAGCGGTATCCTGAGTAGTTGGGCACGCCACGGCCACTAGCATTCCTAATCTGTTACTAATGAAAGAGTCGTGGGCAGTCCCATGAGAACCAAAACATTTCATAAGAGTTTCTAGATCAACTCAGATCATGGCAGATCACGCACCGGGATCTGGGCCGACCACGAAAGAGCCCAGCTGCATCAACTGTGGCGGCATCGGGCATTGGGCTGTAGCTTGCCCTGAGCCTGTAAGAGCGAAGCCAGCGTGAGTCCTCCGTCGTCTGTTGATACAGTGAACTTTTGTCATCTATTGAACATGGACGACCCGCTAACTTGGGGAAAGTGGCTTGTCCCGGAAGAGCACTTCGACTGGATCTGATCGTGGTCGGGGTGGTGACCACCACAACGGCGGACGAAGATCGGCCCCCGTTGTGACCAAATACGGAGGTCCACCGGGCAGCAGCCCGATCGTCACTCGTTATGCCCCGCCGCCAGGCGCACCCCATGTTCCTCCGTATCCTGGTCCCCCACAACCCTACCCGTCCTATTCACCATCTCCTCATGGCTATCCTGCTCCTCCACCACCGCCACCGAGCAGCTACCCTTCCTATCCCCCTTTCTCGTCGCCGCCTCCGCCGCCGGGTACTTATCCCGCACCGCCTGGCCCTCCCGGCCTTCCCGGCCCTCCGGCCCCCCCTGTTCCGTATCAACACTCGGCCCCTATCCATTATGGCGGACCTCCCCCTGCCCCTCTTGGACCTCCCGGCCTTCCTGGGCCACCGCTTCCGGCCTACCAGCCGCCGCATTACCCCCCACCATATACACCGTCTTCTGGATACCAGTCCAGCCCTCCACCTCCTCCGCCCCCTAGCGGTCAATATCCCCCGTCGTACAGTAGCACGTCGTCGGGGACGTATCCCCAGCCAGCCTATACGCCGCCGCCGCCGCCGTCGCAGCCGCCGCCTTTTGGATCTCAACTACCTCCACCGCCCGCTCACTATGTCCAACCGTATGCTCCAGATCATGGATATAGGCCGTCACCACCTCGACCTGGTCCTTCGCATGGCCTGCCTCATGGCCTGCCCCCTATCCCTCCTCCTCCCCACAAGAACCAACCGTCACGAGATCGAAACGCACGTCATCGCCCAGGCCAACACAACCGTCAGGACAAGACGCGGCGGAATAAACACGGCAACCAGAACAGGCGAGAGTCTTCGCAGCCGAAAGCGAAGCCTGGCGGTAGCAAGGACGACTCGACAGTCAAGAAGAGCGAAAGTGAGCCCAAATCCCATGAGACAGTGTCGGTCACAAGTGGTACACCCGAAAGCCGGCAGGTCAAGGCAGCGTCAGAGCAAGATGGCGGTGGCGAGATTGATTGGGAATGGGAAGAGGAGATGATATTCAAAGAGCCGGCTGAAACTCACCAGCCAGACCCGATTGCCAAGCCGTTGCCCGGGCCAGAGGAATATCATGATAACATCATGTTGCCTCCAGCCTGGAATGCAACGTGCATCCAGTCTGCTTTCGTGACAGAAAACAACCTTGAAGAGTACTCACGACCCATCCAAGAAACGCCGTTTTTCGCCACGCTCAAATTCGACCCTGTATTCTGGAAGCCCGCCGTAGGTGAGCAGAAAACTTCTAAGCCGCCGCCAGAGCCACGGGACAGGCCCAGTACCTTCAAGTCGATCCGCCTTCCTGGATTTCCGTCTCTCCCACCCAAACCCCCGACCCCTGAGAATCGCGATCACCGACCACTAAACAGTCGGAAACGAGGTTGGGAAGATACACCCCACAGAAACCCCAAAGCTAGCGGCCATCAAGACGTCGCTGAGTGGAGAGATCATCGTCACAAGAGGCAAAGAGGCGAATCGCAGACAGGTCACGATGTCGGGTCGCCCGTCAGCCGAAGACTCATGGAGAGAGACGACCCAAGGGCTGCCCACTGGAATCGGCCTCACCGAATAGATCGTGATGCGCGCGATGCCGCCGAATCCCTTCTCAGGTCTTCGGACAACCCGCATGAGGCCGGACCTTCGGGACGTGACAGGGAGGGGCTTACTGCTCGTCAGGACTCTGGTTACTATAGCACTCGGCACTTGCAACGACGGGGCTCATCTAGCAGTCTGCATGACAGGGCGCCTACACCGCCTCTGCTTCCTTCAGGAACGCCGCATCCCGAGAGCCGCCCTCAAAGCAGGCATGGGTCTCGGTCGCGCTCCCGTCATCGACGGTCGTCTCACAGCAATCCTTCTGACTCACGTCCCGCTTCCCGCCAATCTGTTGCCTCGTTCAAATCTTATGGGACGGAAGGCTCGGAACTCTCTGCTCTTGAAGCAGAACTTTTAGGAATTGCTCCAAAGTCGAAGGGGGGCAAAGATGGTGGTAGCGCTACGCCGGCGAAAAGCCGTAAGCGTGTTCCGAAGGTTGACTCAGCGTACAGGTTTGTCAAGTTCGCCTTTTGTGACTATCCATCGCTAACTCGAATTTTGCAGTCGCCGGTGGTAAATGCATTTCATTCCTCTGTTTTCGTACGCCTGGTGAGCTCAATGGTAGACACAGTACAGATCTCCAATATGCGAAGCATCAGCATTTTATGTGGACGAGCACACAATTCACGCAACATTTCACATTGCCCAGCCTACAATCCATAGTTGCAGCGTTCTCGTGTCGAGCACCATGGCAACATTGCATAAAATCCGGCGTTGGAATGGCCTCTTACTCATTGGTGGCCGGAGCCATATCGGCTGGTTTCTGAAAAAATTTAAGACATCTGATAGCTCCAAAGATAATTTTTCCCTGACATGGCTTGGAAGGCACACGAATGGCCAGCGCGCAATGTTGAGATTCTTTGATTTGAGCTGTTGCTTCGGGTTTTCCTCGTCAATGGTGTTTGATTCGTGACGAATGCCGGATATTGCAGAAGTAGCGTGGCTCAGAAAATCGGACCATGAGGATAAGGTTAACCTTGACGCCAGCTTCGGCAAGCTGACACATTATTCTCGATAACGCCGTGAAATCAGACTCATAAGCTGTGCTGCCAACTAGGTTCACAGCTCGTAATCCCACTCGAGCCAAAAAGTCACAAGAGGTGATCAAACATGGCACATGTATTCTCAAGCTCCGACCGGCGTCAATTGACTAGGAAATAAATGACGACCTAATAATAAGAAAAAGAATACAATGTAGGAGACAAAGGACGGTCGTTCCCATAACTCTATACCCGAGTCTGTCCCCCATCTGCCGTGCCACAGAAGTCCCTGACTCCCTGCAGCGCCGAGTAGATATCGTTTCCCAAGACTCGCAGGTCTGACACGAACGGTGAAAACAGATCTCCATCCATTCACACCCAAACTCGACCGCAGCCGCTCTATGCGCGGTTGTTGAGCTCCATGCGCTTCTTGAGGCGGTAAGCGATGGCACGCTTACGGCCGTTGGCGGACTGGGTGAAGGCAGCGGAGCCGCCAAAGGGGCCGGCGGCAGCACCGTTGCGGACTCGGACGACGCAGACGTTGGAGGCCATACCGACCTTGCCGTCGCAGGTCATGCCGGCGGGCATCTGCACCTTGACGGGGAACTCGGTGTTGGTGGCGAGGGACAGACCCTGGATGCCGAGACCCGGGACGTTGGTCGAGACCTGGGCGCTCTGGAAGGCCTCCTCCTTGGTGCCGCCCGAGGTGCCGTCCACGTCGGCGGTCAGGGGGCCGGCGCCGTCCTGGTTGATCTGGCGGAAGGTCATGGAGATGGTGCCGTCGTCGGCGCAGGTGGGCATGCCCTGGGAGGCGCCCATGCCGGCCGTGGCGGCGACGCGAGCCTCGGGGGCGGAGCTGCCCTTGGAGCCCTGGTTCTTGCCGCCGCCGCCGAAGAGGCCGGCAAGGCCCTGGCGGACGTAGATCTCGGCGCGCTTCGTGTTGGGGATGTCGTCCTCCACGCCGACGCCGGAGGCGGCGCCGTTGTTCTTGGGCGCGACGGCACCACCCATGAAGTTGTTGATCATGACGGAGGCGTCGACGGGGCCGTTGCCCTGAGTGCGGCCCAGGGGGCCGACCTCACCGGAGGCGATCTCGCGGTCGCGGATAATGGCAGTATCGGCCTGAGAGCCGCAGCCGTTGGAGGTGCAGTCGCGGGGAGTACCATCGGCGACTGGGAGGTGAGTGGGTTAGCTACTACTACTGCTGCTACTGCTGGACTTTTGCCGGTCTCGCTGGGGAGGTGTAGGAGGAGGCCGGGGGCGAGCATGGCAGGGGCGGCGAGTTGGAGGTGAGGCTTACTGGTGAGACCGGGCATCTGAACGCCGTTCGCGCCCTCGATGGACAGCAGCGTGCCGTGGCCTGAGACGGAGGCGGCCAGGGCGGCAACGAGGAGCGATTGGGAGCGCATTTTCGATAATGAGAGTTGGCGAGCTGGAAGGGAAAGCTAAGAAGAGGATCGGAGGTTGAAATTAAAGAGGTTGCCTATTTTGGGGAAAAAGAAAAAAAAAAGCCACCGGGGCTATGGGATGTAGGAGAAAGAAAGTGGAAGGGGAGGTTAGAAGTGAGAGAGCTTGCTTTGTAGATGCTGCGTGATGAGGAAAGAAGAGGACATGTTTCCGAGGTGTGGACGGGAGAGTTATATACAAGATCTCGAATACGCCCCCCTCCCCTCCCCCTTCCTTGGCATTCCATTTTTTCTAACCCATGGCTAAGGGCTGGGGGGGACGAAATTGACAAATTCCCCTGAGAGGGTCAAGATGGGACGGATTGGATGTTCGGAATGGTATCGTTCCATTGCTTGGTCGTAGCGAGTGCAAGCAGGCGTGTGTTGAGTGGCCCACGGTCTGTTCTCAGCCGAACCTCGATCAGCTCTCAACACACAAGGCACGCAGGTACGCGGATACGTCGATGAGGAGCAGTCATCACCGCACCCCTTCCCCCCTCCTTTCGCCGACCTGCCTTGCGTCCCCGATGGAGCCTTACGCCTTTGCAAAATATCGTCAGGGTCAGTGTTACCCCTGTGGCTAGGACCTTTTCTGAGCCGTCAGTCGAAAGTCAACTTTAAGCAGAGCTCGGTATCGCGGTTTACGGGGGTCATGGGGTGTGGACTGTGACTGTGGCTGACTTGGGACTAACACGGAAAAAACAAAAAGTGAATTGGAGTCTCTTGGTCTTGACCTGAGATTAACGAAACCGACGAGATGAAGGCGACGTCGGAGGGACGGGTCGGCCGAGGACATCGTCGAGCTGCTGTTGGAGGCTGGATCATCACCAAACAACCGCCAAGATGCGGCTCTGGGCAGATCGCATCCAAGACAACGAAGAGGCCGCTCCACCGATGACAAAACACATGGGAGCCGGCGCGAATCCAGGAGCTCATATTACAACATCCCGGGGAGTTAACTGCGCCTCGCTCGAGGAGAAGGAAGGGAAGAGTGGTGCGGCTGATGTGCGCGCGCGCGTATGTGTGCCTGTGGACCTGCTTCCAAGCAGTGGTTTGAGTAATCATTGTTTGGATGCGAGGGGAGAGGACCTGCGAAGGGTTCACTATGTGGGGGATGTGAGGATACGCAGCTGGGTTACTGAGCCCAAGGGTTAAGGCGTGAAGTTAGGTTGTCGTGTGCATGAAGCTTGGCAAATCTTTTGCTCGTGAATCTGTTTCAGTGGAGGTCTCGGCGACGAAAGGCCGTGCCGTGCCTTGGACGATTCGAGAGAGGAACCGTGTGCGTATGTATGTGTGTGTATGCGTGTATTTGAGTAGTCAGCAAAGGGGACAACGCATTTTTTTTGTGCCGTGTAACTTGGATCTGGAGTGACGTTGAAGTAGAAGACAGAAAGGGAGGTGTCAAGAGATCCGATTGGCTCAGCATACAGGAACATGATGCACCTTCTTGCGGGAGCCAAGAAGTTTACGGTTTCGGCGATCAGACTTGGCTGGTATCCTCGACGAGGATCTGGGGCGCGACTCCTGTTCGTTTGCACTTCTACCATAGACAGCCGCACACTACACACACACACACACACACAAGACGGAAGGGTGGTGTTCGCAGGGTCTTGTCCCGTCAGCTAAGCCTTCTCGGCGCCCCCGTATTCCCCTTGGCTAGCAAAGGCTTGGTAGTCGGAGTCGTCGCCTCTGCATCAGGAGTCTCCAGGGCCCAGAAACGCTGGTAGGACACGTTTTGGAATCAGGAAACGCGGGGAGTGGCCGTGGCGTCCGTAACGGAGGGAGAGAAGGCGGCCGGTCGAGGGGGCGAAGCGCAATGGCTGGTGGCGTTTGCGGTTTTACGCGTGTTTAGGCGGTGGATCAGTCTCCTTCGCTTGGGAACATTTCTTGGGTACTGGCGTTGGGTCACTCGTGTGAGGAGGATGTGCTTCGAGGGACACGAGATTTCGGAGCGTTTCCTCCACGAATGCTTGGCCGCAGCGTGCGTCCGCGATATGCTGTCGGGGAGTCTTTTTTTTTTTTTTTTTTTTTTTTCCCCCAAATGTAGGCAGTACGACGATATGTTCCATCGGATACCTGTGTCGGAGGGCTGTCAAAATGGCATTACATAACATTGCGGCAATGGTCCCCGTGCCTGCGTGGGAGAGCAGGGAAACACTCAGAGGCGACGGAGGTGCAGCGAACACAGCGTAGCCGGCAAGTTCCCCGTCATCGTGCCGCCGGCAGAAACAGAACGTGGCATGCGTGCAATGGAAGGCTTCTAGCGGGCTTGGAGGGCGTGGGACAGGGGTGTAGGCCGAGGTTTGTTTGAGAGAAAAGGATGTGCGTGTGTAAGTGTGTGTGTGTGTGTGTGTGCAACTGCCACTCGAGAAGCACGGCGAGAATGACAACGATCCTAATCCGAGGCTCGGCCATGACGACCGAAAGACTGTGCGAAATCGATGCTTGAGCTTCCTGGCTTGATGGTCCCCTTCCCGAGCATGGCTTTTTCTCGACAGGATGAATCAGCACTACGATACAGCCCACACGGTAGGATGTGGAATCGCGGGTGAGCCCGCGTATCGTGTTCGGGGATTTTTCTTCACTGGGGAATATCTTATGCCCCTTTCTCATCCTGCTTATTCTCCGCCGCCGATTAAGAGACAAGAGGGGGGGGGGGGTGGAAGAGAAGGACGGGAGAAGGAAAGGGTAGGCCGGATCCATAATTAACCCCCCTGACCTGGAGCTTGAAACGGGGCCCAAATTTAGCGCCCCAAGCCTGGACCATCCAGATCACTCAACGAGTTCACCCTTTGCATAATGCACGTTTCCGAGGAGGTGGATGGGGCAGCAGTAATACATTCCGCTTGTGCAGGGCAGCGTCATCTATGCTTAATTGTGCATCGCGCCTCCTCGTGTCTTGCTTTTTTAAACTTCACATGGGTCCCGTTCAGGGAAGGCATTCTCTACTCTGTACGGACACGTCCTCATAACAACCTAAAACCATGGTTTTTCATCACCGTGTTCGCCCTGGCTGGGACGAGGCAAGGTACCTTACTCGACGACTAATGCAAGGCACACTGCTGCCAAATTGTCTTCCCGCAACTCTAACACGACTCCCGCCCTCTCGACTTCGGGGCTTCTCTGCTCAGGCTTCCCCTGGTTATCGCGCCTCCATGTTACTCTCCGTCATCCACGGGCTGTTACATGGCCCGGGTGTTGTTCCTCCCTGGAACACAGAAACGCTTGAAGATGTGTTCAAATCAAAACACTCGAACGGCGCTTCTTGTACTTTGTAGCTTCTCGCTTTCGTCCCGTACGTTCAGCCTGTTTGTAGTTCATCGTGCTGTCCCGTTTCCATGTTTTTCTTGGGTTTCACCCCCGATTCGATCGTATGCCTCGCCCTACCACGAGCTGGTTGCCACATCACACCACACTAGACGGCTTGCGGTAAGCCAGAACCGCAGTGGCTAGCTTGACATACGAGGTCCCGCCCGCTCAGGCATGCCGGCTGCAAAAGCCAACGTGCAGTGAATACTCTTTGACCTCTTCTCTGACAAATTTGGTACACCTGGACAGACGCTGCCGGCCGAAACCCAAAGCAAACATGGGATAACCGCCTCGGCCTGCTCTTCGTCAAGACACCTGACCTTATGGTTGCGTCCGCGACGCAGCCGTCGTGCTGCTACCACAATCCCGCAGCCCATCGCCCTTATCATGCTGGACGGGTGCTCGCAACTTCAAGCCAGCCAGCATCTTTGCCCGGCGACTGAACATCGGTCCATGCAGGACAGCCCGACATGCTCAATCGAGTCCATGTCCTCACATCGCTGCACAGATCATGTTGACTTCGTCTGTTGGATCTGCTATTCTTCCAACGAGTGCCAGATCTCAAACGGCTATTTCATGACGACAACGACAACAGCCTGGAATACCTTATTCTTACCGAGCGAATGCTGCCGTTCACTTACACTTCCAACCTACAGGAAGGCAGACATCTCTGTGGGGCCTTCGAATCGTTTCTTGCCCTCACTGCTGCGCCGATGCCCTAGGCACAGTCATTAGGTTGGTCCAAGTCCTTCCGGTGACACCCAACGACAAGGGCTGTGCACGATTGTATGATTGGACTCCATCTCCGACGCCTCTCCACCTACACGGTGATTCCCAGTAGGCAAACTTCGGAACCCTTTGGATCTATGCGCCTCAAACGTCTCTCAATGTGTTTTTCATCCAGTCCTCATGTCCGGCACTTTCGGTGGGTGCAATTCGGCGAATGAGAACATCGAGAAGACGAGACGGCCAGGCTGATGGCCCCGCCCACGCGTTGGCATCCCAAATCTACGCCACTTTAACTGGTTTCACGTTACCTATTCAAGTTCTTGCCTACAAATCATCCATCTTCTGACAAGATGAGGGTGTCCACACGCAGTCCCCCTGTTAATGAGCGTTCTGGCCTGCATGGCCGATATGGCCCTGTCGCTCGTCAACAGGTGATAGCCTGACCAAACAGAAAACACCGTTGCAGATGTCGGCGTTGATCCGAGTATCCAATGCGCCATCTTCCTCTGTCTAGAATGATACCGAGTTTGATGCCTTTTTGCAAACGAAACCTTGTCGGGGGCTGGCATCTACATTCGGCATTTCACTATCGTGTACAATTATGCTTGTTTCCAGCGGACATAAGAGATGGGACACCTGAACAGTGCTGAACCAAAATATTTGTCAACTTTACTTTTCAGGCTGTATTTTGTCGTTCTGTTTCGGACGAGCTCATTGAGCGGGGGGATCTCAGGAGAACTTGTCCTCTTTGTCGTTGGCGGACGGCCCGGCATGAACCGTGTGTGGCCTACGCCTGGATCGCTGCTGGCTTCGTGCTGTCAACATGAATACCAATCACCCCGGTGTCGCAGCTATTTCGGGTCGTCGTGCCGAATTGGGGTTTGGATATTGGACCAGGCTTAACGTACGAGCACGATGAAATGTTTCGTTTCCCTCCCCACAGTGTAATCGTCCATCCCCAATCTCCATTTCCTCTCCATCTGGACTCAAGCCATATCCTTGGCGGTCGCTCGAACAAATGCTAAGCTGGGTCAAAGACGGTAAGATGTTGTTCCGCTGGGACATTGAAGGCGAGCGTAGTCTGTTCCTCAACATTCGTCTTGTTGTCATCTAATACTGCCAGTAGCCTTTTGCCTGTTCTTGTCGTCAACTCTTTGATACCAATTCTTCTCGTTCATCGATGGATAATCCGTCAGATCAGGCAAAGCTCACAGATCAGAGCCGCCAGAAACCTTGTAGACGATAGACGCCGAGCAACTACCACCACCCGGTTCCTAAGTATACCGTTTCTGAGACCACTTCGCTTTGGACAACTCAACGAGCAGGTGCCGCTCCGCGTCCCTCCAGCCCTGCGCCTTAGCGAACACCATAAGTGCAGTCTTCAGAGCCGTCAAAGTCGTGCGTATTGGGTTTCCACCGCCCTAAGTGGACGGATACAGAGTTCATGCGTAGTAATTCAAACAGGGCCATATGAACATTTTAGCCATGTTGCCCCATCCCGGAGAGAAATATCTTCAAATCCCCAGGGGATCCTCCGGTTTCATCCCGTCAGGAATATGGGCCATTGCTGAATGGGCCGGTCCGCCATTTCCGAAACCTGAACGGAACGCATCACAGCAATCCATTCTACCACGCAAAGCCCCTGAAGGCAGGGCGACCCGGATACGGATGCCACCGCCTGGCAGGTAAAGCCGGGATGCGGCATTCCGCTGAGTTGGTATTCTATCTATTTATGTCTGGACTGAAAAGGTCTGTATCCTGTTCGAGCTGCTTCGTCGGATTGCGTTGGACTTTCGACCGGTTGCTAGCTGATCCGGACGTAGGATCACTTGATTCTCGCTTTCTACGATCCATTAGTCGTTTCTCTTCTTTCTCCAGAAAATGTGTACTGTCTTTTTGAGCAATCAGATACATAACTATCAAGGTTCACTATCAAGGTTTGTGCCTCTTTTCTCCCTCTTACCCTTGGGACATTGGAAGTTTCTATTGTACGCATATGCTTTCCTCGACACACAGAGCTTTGGCATTCGCAATGTGCCGTTTGTAATCACGGATCTTGCCAGATGAATGCGTCTTCCATTTGCTATGTCAGTCTCCCGGCTTCGGGCGAGTAATTTTCGGGCTTCGCCGCTTGCTTAACTATGTCGCAGGATGCTATACGAAACAAAGCTGCGAGTTGTTACTGGAATCCTGCCCCGTTCGACCCGAAGCGTTAAAGACTCGAATTGACGTATTCGTACGCAGCTACTTGCTTTACAGCGTACCCAACAGCAGAGGAAACAGGACGATGTAAGAAGCTTGAGGCCAGAACCCAGGAGTCAGCCAGGGCGACGTTGGAGCTATGCCACATCGTTCAAAATCTCCATGCATACGTCGAATCTTTTCACGCGACGTCCTGGCGAGCTAGCTGGTCCAGCTGAGTCTGTCATGAGCCTGTTTTTGGCTTGCGCCCGGTGATTGCTCCACCGCTTCCGACCTCACTGCAACGAGTTGCCTCCGGTTGAAACAAACATTCACGTCAATTAAACCCTGCTAGACTGAGGTCAAAAACGGAACCGCAACTTGTGAGCAAAAGTGGGAACCAGACCCATGACGGCCCGGGCCCAGCCTGATGTGTCACAAGCTCTTTGGTTGCATCCATGGCCATTTCCAGCTAGTATTACTTCGCGTGAGAGAGCAAGGCCACAGCAGTCAAGAATCACAACGTCGAAAGACATTGTTCCTACTATCATCGCCGCGAGTACAATCTTGCCAACTCGTAACTCTGATGGTCCCTTATTACTATCACAAGTCTCCAGATCATCATTGTGCCGTACCTCACAGCCCTAGCATTGGCCTGCTTGTCATACATTGCGTGTCTTGCTATATATCGGCTCTACTTCTCCCCGCTTTCCAAGTTTCCTGAGCCGAGGCTGGCAGCTATATCAAATTGGTATGAGTTCTATTATGGTGTCGTTGATCCGGGCCAATCCACGAAACATATCAACTACTCCACAGAAGACGTGGTTCGTTGCACCAGGCAGCATGTCCATTCAGGGATCCACTGGCCTGGCCAAGGTCCCATCATACATATCACACCTACGGAAATCCACATCGATCATCCGACGTACTTCGATTCCCTTTACGTCCGTTCCGGCCGGCGCGACAAGTATGAATACATGGCCGGTGGCTTCGGCTTCTCGACTGATAGTTTATCGACCTCGCCACATGAACTACACCGCGTTCGCCGCTGGCAAAACCGTCGAGTTCCAGCCGTTCATATCGGAAAAGCTAGCCAGGCTCTGTAGCAGGCCTGCCGCTTCCCTCAACGGCCAGGTTGTAAAACTCGACAGAGCATTCGTTGCCTTGACAACAGACGTCATTACCCAATACGCCTTTGGGAGATCGTATGGCCATCTCGAAGCGCCACGGTTCGAGGGGACGCTGTATGAGGCCTTTCGTACAATCCATAGCGCCGGTGCTTCTGGGCAGGACTTTCCTTTCATTTTCCAAATCCTCAATCTGCTCCCAGTCCAGTGTGGTCCGTGAAGGTCACACAGCCAAAGATTGTCCCGTTGGTTACCTTGCGACAGGCGAGTAGACTTTATGACAGCTGCATGTCAAAACCTGCTGACGCACTCGTTCAGAACATGAGAGATCAAATTCGAGAAATCCGAGAAAGTGCCGACGAAACTTCAAAGGCCGAGGACGCGAACATCTTCCACAAAGTCATCAACAGTGACATCCAGTTATCAGAAAAGACCGACACCTGTCTCGGCGATGAGGCACAGCTCATGGTTGCTGCAGGTCTTATCACAACATCGTGGGCTCTTTCCGTGGCCGCATTCCACTTTGCTAGCAACTCAGACATCCCAGCTCGGCTACGGACAGAACTAGCTAACGCCACTTATCGCTCCGGTTTGCATGAGCTTGCGAAAACACCATATTTAAACGCATGTGTTCTGGAATCAGTTCGACTCTCCCACGGGGCTGTGACGCGTGACCCGCGCCTCGCGCCCGACACGGAGTTGGTTTATGGAAGGCGGACTATTCCGAAGAATACACTGGTTTCTATGACTGTTGACATCTTGATGAACGAGACCCTGTTCCCCGAGCCGATTTCTTTCATCCCCGAACGCTGGATCGACGAGCCAGAGCTGTGGCGCTATTTCGTTGCCTTTGGCAAGGGATCTCGTCATTGTCTCGGCATTAAGTAGGTGTCCTCTCAGATACACATAGACGTCATCTACCAGAAGCTAAACTACTACAGCCTTGCTCTTGCTGAGCTCCACTGCACGATTGCGACTGTATTCACGCGATTCGATTTTGAGCACTTCGAGACGGATGAAACGGACGTTCAGATGGTACATGCTTGGCTGGCTCCCTATCCGCGGGCAAGTTTAAAGGGCATAACAGTCAGAGTAAAAGAATGTTCAAAACACTAGTCGTTAAGCATGGGTACATTGTGAAGAGAATACTTCAATGCTCCTCAGTAGTCGAGTCCAGAACCGTAACCAAGTTCGGAAGAGGAAATCCCGCATCAGACGTTCGAAACCGCCATCCCGAGTTCCAGTGACCCCCGCGGAGGAGGTGACAGGTGATAAACGTAATCCTATGTACCCTAGTTGCCACTGCTTTTGTTGTTGTTAGCATTGAAAGTCACACAAGAGAATGCATGCTGTTCAACTCACATAGTGGCCCCCGAACTGTCGGAACAGACCGCTTTGCCGGAAACTGCAACACACTGCCCCTGACCATTGTCCAACAGTCTGGTACCATTTTCAAGGCTGGGGTCAACGTCTGTGCCGGCAAGGTCTTTGAGCGCCTTCTTCTGGGCAGCCTGCTCAGCCTTGCTTGGGACCCGAGGTGCGGCGGCTGCGAAACCGAACACAGTGATTAGGGTAAGGAGGGCGGAGAACTTCATTTTGAAGGATATATAGAACGAATTGGAGGATGAGTAGTGTGTCGCAAAATATGTCGGCCGGCCGAGATGAGGGGTAACGATTGATGAAAGAAGTTTAGTTGGAAAAACAATCTTGAATCGACCAAATGTTCATGGCGAATCCGTGAGTTATGTAGGGCGTCAACTGAACGTGATGTTGAAGGGTTCCTCACGAGCCACAACTTCAGTGAGCTGGGGGTAGTATGAAGTCTTGGTATTTCCAGCCCAGTTGTCAAACGGCCCCCCTGCGAACACGAAGCGAACCTGACCTCTGTCACAAACACGAGACAGCCCCACTGATGAAGCACCTTATCAGCCATGTTATACGCCCAAAAAATCACTTAGTCTTTGGAATCAATCCGAGCAACTTATCTTTATACCCCGAGTTGGTTGCTGTCGGCTCTTTCTCCTATTTCTAGTGAGCTGACGAACTCGGGATGCCCGGTTTCAAGCTCCTTAGGAGATGAGTTAACGGTCGCTGAGACGTCCATGACCTGGGGCAGAAAACCAGCGCATTGCCTAGTTGCCATTGTCGTAACAGACGGGGAATTATTTGCAGGGCGGTTTTTCTCGGACTCTTTGAATTATGCAGAGAGCAAAGAGGGTCCTGGACTAACCATCTTTGTCACCCGAACCGACAGCCTTCGCAAGCGGAAAGAATTGAAATCTAGGGACGAAGTAACTTGAGTAACACGAGGACGTTTGGCTTCAGCTTTTATTCCAAGAACCACTCTATTATGAGCTGTCGACGCAGACTGTCCGGAGAAAATGCGTTTAAAGAAGTTGTAGAGGCAAAAGAAAGGTATAGAGATCTCATCAAGTTAAACTATATAAAGCTTTTGGCCAACAATAGGAACATGCAGTCAACCTCATCCACTCACAAAATGCTTGACTCTTCCGATTGGTCCCATCAGCACTAAGCAACTACCATGAGAAACCCATCGAGTCCTCGAGGCCGTAGTAGAGTGGACAGATGAAATCAGATACAAGTGAGTTTACCACTGACACGCCGCTTGATGAGCCCGAGCCCAACACGCCCAGCTCAAAGCCGAGGGCGCTTCCAACCTTGGGCCATCCTACGCCGGCCCCCGGGTTATTCGCGAAACCACCCCAGACACCCTGCATATAGGTGCTCAACTTGGCCTGCTGATCGGTCTTTTTGCCCCATTTGGTGTATAGCGGGTAGGTACCAAAGACGGAGGGGATTTCACTTGTGTGGTAAGATCCGGCATTGCTGAAGATGCTTGTGGAGGCGAACGCGGGATCGTAGCGATAGCGGTAGGCTGTGTAACCGTTTGTCGCGAGAAAGCTGGAGAGCGTGGATGTCGTGCAGGTGAAAATCGCATCGGTGATGATTCTGTCGGCGAGAACGGATGGTCCGTTGAAGCCCTGCAACGCATACTGCAAGATAATTGCGTTCTTTGTAGCATCCGAGTTGATCCCGACCTCGGACAGTGCGTTTTTAAGCGCAGCACCGCCGTCATTCAACCCATCCACAGCAAGGAAAGCACGCGCTTCATTGAGTGTCGTCCCGATCATGACGGGGATCTTGGGCCATGTCTTGGAAGTGATACTATTCCGGACGTCGTTGATCGACGTGCCGTCACCATTGACCGGAGGGAAAACAAGCGCAGCCGACTCAATGTAAGATTTGATGTCCGTGGCGGGCACCTGTCGCAAGCAGGTGATGTCGGCGCATTTGAACTGCTTCAGAACCTTGTTGTAACTGTCCAACCCGGAACCGACAAGTAGGGACTGCTGCGACTGCATGATGGCGGCCGAGAACGGCAGCGGCTTGGGAGGGTTCGCGAGTAGTTGCTTGACGGATTCGCCGCCGGCGGACTCGCCGAAGATTGTCACACGCGACGGGTCGCCGCCGAACTTGACGATGTTGTCCTGCACCCACTTTAAAGCGAAGCGCTGGTCGAGGAAACCCGAGTTTTGGGAACCGGTGGGAATCTCAGGAGAGTTGGAGAACCCAAAGATGTTTGTACGGTAGTTGATTGTCACCACGACAACGTCTTGGGATACGGCGAGTGAACTGCCGTCGTAAATGGGGAGACTGGCGGTTCCGAACTGAAGATTTCCTGGGAAAAGCCAGAACATCACCGCCTTCTTACTTGAAGGTGTGGCGCCGGGAGGGGTGAAGACGTTGAGGTATAGACAGTCCTCGCTCTCTGGTGCGAGGGGGCCAGTGGGATTGCCAAAAATGGACTTCTGGAGTTCTTTGGCATTGCCGCTGTCTGTGAATTGCTGAATGCATGCTGCCTTGAACGCAGTAGCCTCCAAGGGATCTGACCACGCAGTAGGCGCCTCAGGCGGGGAGAACCTCTCCGGCGGTGATTTGGCGAATGGTACTCCCAGGTAGGCGTTGGCGTAAGTTGCTGCAGGAACTGCTGGTTGTACAGTCGTGCCAACTATAACACCAGAGGCTATGGTTACCGTCGGGCCGGCATTGGTAGGAGCACTCGCAGTGGGAGCGGCAAATGCCTGGAGAATCAAGGTGGATGAGAGAAGGATACGGGCCAACGATGCTTGGTGAGTTATACCCATTTTTGGTGTGTGAAGGGTGTTTGCACAGCTCCGGAGATTATGAGATTGGTTTGATAGAACTCATACTCTTGAATATTATACTACTCATTATCACCTTCGAATCTCATCTTGTATCATTGATCCAACCTCGCCACCGGAACGACCGACTATTACCATTGCCGACGCCATCGGAGGCTAGCTATCGAGCCTTTGTGTAGCGGAGGACAACACCTGATATATCGCGCCTCTACGATTAAGCTTTGCTACCAGGGTGAGTTGCTCAAGCTAACTCAGGGGATTTTCCTCCGCAAGAGTGACTAGGTTAGGAATGGGCCCGTTGTGAGACCGCTTCCGGATGTGGCACTTTCTGCTTCCGGCCCATTCAAAAGGACTTGACTCGGGCCGTATGGAAATTTTTTCAGACTCTATAGACAGACCATAATCGCTTGACGAGGAGGCGCCGAATGACGCTAGATTCAGGCTAAGCCGGGACTAGAATCAACCGTCCGCATAATGGCTCTGATGACAACGCCAGCCAGGCCGGTGGAACATACATTGTGTAAGCGGACGATGTGCAACGATGGCCGCGACTCTTCTAGAACCGGACAGTCTTCCTGGGCTTTGCTCTTATGTCAAAGCGAACATTTTACTCCATCTACCGGACCTTTTCGACTGCCCTGTGTATGTAATCCTCAGAACTCTAGTTCATGGCATCGGATTGGAGGGACGGCATTATTTCCTCTTAGGCTCGCCTAGGAAAAGTTTCTATTAGAGACTACAGAAAATTCCTTCAATAGTATAGACGATACGAAATTGATATTGTCTTAGAATACCTCATTCGGTCGCTCTGATGGCTCCCTAATGTATTCTTCTTGACCATGATAAGAGCAATCCTGAGTTTATCCTCAGTGAAATTCAAGCTAAGTATCAGGAAAATGCGGTGTCGGACTCTTTTTCTGCAGAGTAATGGGGTTCTGGTCGGAATAATACACTGAGATCTGGCCGTGGCAGGTATTCAATGTAGCGGCCAGCTACGTAACCAGCTTCTTTTAATTATTTCGCACTCCTTCTTCTACTTAAGCAAAGCTAGAGATCCTTCCCTTTTACGTATTCGCATGATTAAGGGTCCATACAGTTATTAGATTAAAATATCAATATCTCTGTGTTCGCCCTGTGAAGCCAACCCTACCAGAATGAGAGCGTAAAATCCACCTGCCTCCCCACCGCCCTGGCTACAATGCCTGTTTTACTGTTGGTCCATCACTGCTTTGTCATAACATTGGTCCAACGCCGCAGCTGCACATTGTGAACGCCAAGCGTCCTAAATATGTTGGAGGTAATGGCCAGTGTGCCGATGAGTCGATTAGTGGAGTGGGCGAGTGAAGCTGATTTTTGAATCTGATCAAGTATTTTTCTATGTTCACGTGCCTGTGTCCCACTTCGGCTTCAGGAGTTCATCAACTGGTTGATTCTAACGTTTTCTTTATACAACAGCTGTCTTATCAGAATTTGGTAGTGGAAATACTTTAATGATTCGGGCGTCACCGCAGCGCTCACCCAGCATTGTATCATCTGACAAGATCCGCAGGGGCGTTGCGCCCAGGCTCCAGGGTCTGTACAAGGGTAACAATACGATGAGGTATTTAACTGGATGGAAACGCCGATAGTGCGATACAATCTAGCAAAAAGAAAAAGAGGAAAAGGGAAAGGGGACATGTTTCTGCATGGTAACGGCGCAGAAAGTAAGAGAGGAAGCGGACTAACCTTTTCTATACTCGAAACTGGTATCATATTGGCTTCTTCATGCATCACCAAGACCGCGGAAGACTCCTCCTCCCTTTGGAAGTAACGTTCCGGGGTACCATGTGACAGGTTGATCCTTTTGGGCGACGTGTACAGCAGCAGCTTACAAAGTCATACTACCCCTCACAGTCATAATACGTTGCTTTTGAATGCTTCACCATCTGCATCCAAACTGTCCGTCAAAGTTGTTTGTTGATGCCGGACTTGTGTATGACTGCTCGTAGTTATCGGTTAACGACAAAGCCTTCCGACAACACAATGCCAGAACCCCGGGCGTCAACTGATGCGTCTCTTCCACCCTACGATGAGATCCCGCAGCCAGGTCAGGAGATCTGCCCGCCCACGACCCTCATTCTCGTAGCCCAGTCGATCCACGTGCTGACGCCAGACTCGCCGCCGGTATACCAGCTTAGCCTGGGTATTTCTAGCCTTTCTGATATTACCACGGAGGTGGAATTATCGCGCGTCGAACCCAGACGAGACGGCTCGGGACGCCAACGGCATATATACGACCTGCGACATATGCGCTCGGGACCGGGTGGTTATGTGAGGCTACCGTCCGATTCGCCCCGATACTTCATTGAACGCGCGAGCCGCCGCTTCCCGGGCCTGCAGGACCTAGGGTTCAAGAAGGGCCGCTCACTCGTGCCAGGAAAGACATCCTGGACCGCCGTGCCCGTAGATATTGCGGGCAAAACAAGCAAATATCGAATACCCAACTTCATCAAGGATGGTGCCGCTGCTTTCACTCTCAACAAAAACGAATGGACCGACGAACAGGGAACCGCGGTAGCTGTTATGCACGACGCCACCGACGAGCGGCACAGCTTAATCATAACGGCAGCCCTGCCGCGTGCCCAGTTCGACATGCTCGTAGCGTTGTGGTGCTGTAGATTGTGGGAGTCTGGCGTCGCCAAGGCCAAAAAGGTGCATGAGGGGATTGATGGAGGTAATAACTACATTCGAACTATCCCTCATTTAATTCTGTAACTACGTAGGTGTGTATTGCTAACTTCTGATGCGAATATTTAGTGAGGAGGAAGATGAGGCTGGCGAGAGAGTTTGGAATGAGTAGCTCTACTAGTAAGTCACCATCTTCCGTATTGATTCCGGTGGAATAAGCATCACTTAACCTTCTGTAGTGGGCCCTGGCGGAGCATCTGTTGCATTTTAAGCTGCTCATTGTCAGGATGGGGGTGTCGATCACGTACGTCAATTGTTGGTTGTGATACATATAAAGCTTGCTATTCTGGAGCCGCTAGAGCGCCTGGGAATAGTAGCGGGCGGCTACTACCCCGACGGGGTTGGGTTGAGGCTAAGCAGTAGTAAGGGCGAGTGTTCTTCGTAACCGTGTTAAGGAGGGTCCAGAGGGTTAAGGGGTTAGAGGGGCACGAGGGGTCAGTCAGTGCGAGCAGCTGCTCTGGCGATAACTGCATCATGATAAGATTGGGGGTTCGGCGACCACGTATTGGAAATCTCAAATCATCAGAAAGAAAGCATAGGATAACAAATTGATAAGATGTTTCACCTCAACATGTGAATCGGTGGGTTTGGCTCTGTACTGGTACTAAAAGGAACTTTTCCTGTTTTCTGTTGGTTCATGTAGTGTGCGTGCAAACTGATTTTTGGAACCTGTTAACGGTTGACACTTACACTAACATGATGGTGTTCACTACTCATCTTGCTCACCCTGCGCACCTCAAGGCATCATTTGATCATGACAGAAGCAGCGACATCTGGGTGAAGGGGAGGGTGAAGAGATTACACCTGTGCAACCTAATTTCCAAGTTTGTCTAAATACACCCAAATCCTTAGTTTTCCGGCAAGATTTCTGTAATGTTGCTCTTCGCAAGCTTCTCTGTCTCATCCAGCACTTCTACCAGTTGTTCCTTGGAGGAAACATTCTGCTCATCGTCGAGACGAGCCATGCCCATGTGCTCCATGGCCACTGATATGACCGATTCCATAAGCCGAAGAGCCATAGGGCCAGCCATTCCGACGTTGTAAAATGCCGGCGTCTCATTCACCTCCAAGAGCCATGCTGTACCATTTGTATCGACAAGAAAGTCCACCGCAAACAGTTCAAAACACTTGTCGACCGTTGTGAACTTGTCAGCCATCGTATGGGCAGCTGCACGAAACAGTTCGGCAGAGATGTTGCACACCTGGTCGAAGACTTTGTTTTTCCAGTTCCCCGGAAGCAGGTTGTCAGGAGCTGCCCAGAAGTCTCTCATCGACTCCCTGTTGACGAAGACATCTTCGTCCTGGAGAGCTGTGTTAGTCAGAGACGACTTTAGGCTGGGGTTTAGCCAAGGAGGCTCATAGTCCTCTCCAGCCAGAAGAGCAAGCATCTCCTTGAAGACGTAAACCTTGAGACGCCCCATAGAGAGAACGTAAGCCCGAACGTGCCATTTTCTGTTCTCCATAGGTGGAATCGACACGATGTATCTCTGAGCAACAAACTCTCGCATCTGGGCGGAAGGAATCCGCCCGCCCTCCTTGAAGACATACTGCTGCTTCGGGCTCCTTTGCACGCCATCCGACGCTCCTTTGATAGACATGGCCCCAGTGGCAGTGATCAACGCATCGAGGGAGTCCAGACCAGGCGTTGACAAAGTTGGTGAAAACCCATTAGGATTGCCATGTTCCGGGTCGGAGACCTTCTCAGCAGGTATTTTCTGGATGCACTCGCTCACATCGCTTTCTTCATCCTCATCGGTCTCAAACTCGGCAAGTTCGAGATGACTCGCAAGCTCGTCGATGGTACTGAAGAGACGGATCCCAGCGCCACAGTCAACCAGGGCAGGCTTCATGATCCACCACTCCCGTTCCGAAGGAGGCCTGCTCTCGTTCTCTTCGAGGGAGCATAACAGCGTGAGGTCATCCGCTGCAGTGAGAGCCTCGTCGACATATTCGGCGTAGTCGAGAGACAATCGGACAGTCAGAGGTACGTGACCTTTCAAGATGCTGTTTGGTCTTTTTGCTGTCCAGAACTCAACAACTCTTGCCAGGTAGTCTTTGCGGGCTAGAGCGTCGCTGTTTGGGTACGCGTTGATCAGAGCCGTCTTGGCCGCGTTGAGGACGGCAAAGTTGCGGTTGAGGGCCCAGCCGTCACAGAATTGGAAGACCGTTGACGGTTCCGGCGGGAAGTTATCGAAATCATCGATGAACTCAGTCTCCGGAGCATGCTTGCGGATGAACGACTTGATGTGTTCGGTAAGCCACGGGGCCGCCGGTTGAATGAAGGCATGCATGTTGATCTGGATCGTCCTGCTTGGCTTCGCCTATCTTTCAAGTACAGCTGATCCCTTCTTCTGGAGGGAGTGATGCCTGTCGGGGGATTGTAGGGTGTGCTGTCCTGGGTTCCATATGACTGACTGATGATCTTCGTAACATGCAGCGACCGACAACCGTCACAACGATGACGAGGGTCCAGAGTTCGTGATGCAACGGCCTACAGACGAAAGACAGAGAAGAAAACAAAACTTTTCTAGGCATTTTATACGCGTTGTTCGTAGGGTTTCTGGCTTGAGCATCGCGACACCAGTTGTGAAAGCCGGAACAGCCAAGAGAGCCGCCAAGCGAGAACGCGGATATTCATTACCTAACGAACCAAGACTCTTCACGTTGGTTATTTCTATTAGACATACGCAGTTTATAAACGTAATCTGGGCCGAGGACATCCGGAATAGCCTCACCACCATCTCGATCTCAATTCCATGACTGGCGGTTTTGTTGGCTACGTCCTTGGAACGCCCCCAGCAGGGTAGTTACATTCAAACCCAGAAAGATTGTCATCCCACGTCCACGTATGGAGCTCCAGTGAGCACAAACCAACGTCCGTAATTGAAGTTAGCAATATGAATAAGCGTTTTAGTCATGCCATGTCAATATGAAATCGTCGTTTATTCCCTAAAAGAAATTCATTGGGGGCGCGGTATTTCTTAGCACATACCGCTGGGTTCTGGATTTCAAATTGCTAAACTTACGGATACTGCTGTTAGTTTTGATGAAAATGTCCGTAGCTATCATTAAGACGATGATAAAACAAATACAAGTTGATTTTTTCTCTTTAGCCCAGCGGAAACTTACGAATGTTATAGACCTTTGACATCGCGACACTTAGCATAGCAAATATTAACAATCCACCGTAACGGCTGTGAGATAGGAGAAGTCAATGACCTTTTTGAGTTACAATTAACTGTACGGGAAGGATAAGAAAACACACTTGGACCTGTTGACTTGGTGAATACGTGAACCATGGGGACGAATTGACGCTTTGCCTGAAGGGTTTTAGTTGCGAATGATTGTTTTTTCACCGGCAGTGTCAAAGTTATTTCGAGATAAGTCAGGCTTGCCTAGATGGAACTGAATGCTGTCCATTGAGACCAGCCCGGATAGTTAAAACAGTAGTAAGTGTGTACTTGTCTAAAAAAGGGTCTAAGGCATCAATGGGATGTGTGAGAGTGATGTTTCACGGTATATGATTGTAGGAATGGTGGGCAGAGAATAGTCATACCATACATCGAAGGGATGTCACAGTGCAACTATGCCTGCCAGTTGGTTTCCATGCAACAACTTTTAAAAGATGTGACACTCTCGATATACCAGAGCCAATCCAATCGGGAAGAGTCAGTAGTAATACATATCAAAGAACGTCTGAGAATGTTGACGGCACGGAAAAGATTTGACTGAGCTTGGGGAAAAAAAAGAAGAGGAATGCTCCGAGTCGCGATCATCCGCTAGGGAATCGGGTGTGTGCTGGGCTCAGACGCTTCAACGGCCGCTTCCCCAGTTTAGTGGCACAGACATCAGTAGGGATTGATAAGTGCCGCTCCTAGGGCATGGATGTGGTGGTAGAAGCCGGTCGGTTGTAGATTAGAAACCGAACTGGCAGGATGGTGATATGAGTGATATCAGTGACGATGTATCCATACAAGAATAGGAGTTATGGAACAAATAATAAAAGCTGTCTTTCATCAAAGTCCTGCCTTTACGAAGGAATGCACACCGAGGTGAGGGCAGGTGAGCCAGGTGAGAACGTGCATACTTGTTGGTACCTACCTACCTTACGGTACCTTGAGCAGAATACAAATCCGGGGGGTCCCCAGCGGCGAGGCGTTGCTGGGCTGGGCTAATCCCTCCACCGCTTGTTTCCTCCCACAACCAACACAACAAATGCGCTTCCTGCATTTGACATCTATTCAATGCGATGGACGCATGCTGCTAAAAAAAAAACTACCCCTTTTCCCACGTCCGATGGAACAGCCAAGAGAGAAAACCTGCGCTGATTCTTCGTGATTGTCTCTCTGCAGCAGCAAAATGTCGTCATGGCGACTCTGCCGCCCAATTCCCTTCTTGCTCGAATCCGGCAAACACGCGCGGCTCCGTCAACAAAGCCGTCCAGCGCACCTGTCGCCCCTCCGATAGCTACGAGCCCCGTCCCAACCACCAATGTCTGCCTGTTCCTCACCAACCTTCGTCTACTCGACTTTCCCTCTTATCCCGATTGGCCAGACTTCGATGCGCAGACATTTGCTGTTCAGAAGAAGCGCATTCAGTGCGTAGAATGGACTCTCTATCAGCTCTTCGTCCTCTGGGACCCGGAGGAGGCGCGGAATGTATGTTCAGCAACCTAGCGGAATTCCGACCGTGAACGTCGCTAACAGAAACCTCCAGAAGCTTCAACCATTCTTCCCACCTCGAGACCATGTCCAGTCCCTAAATTTACGTGCCGCCCTCCTGCGAAGCCTCGAACAAGCCAAGAAGAATGGAGTCCTCGGCCGAGATGCTGTCGTCCGGAAAACCATGCTGGATGAATGCAAAGGCGAGCGACTGGAAGAGGTCCTGGCCGTTTTCTCATCTGCGGTGCTCAAGAAAATAGTAGCCGACGTCTCGGAAGCTGAGCATGACTACCCCGCCGTCGCCCAACAACTCGCGCTGGAAAACCGTGGGTACAGCGCCGAACGAACCGAGTTGGTGACGTTGGCGCTCGCTCACAGGGTTTCCATCACCAACGCGATGCGACGGAAAGATCAAGCCAGAAAACAATACCGAGAACTTGCCGAGTTGTTCACTTCGAAAGAGAGTGAAATCACACACAGAAAGGAGCAGATCAAGTCTGCGGAAGAGAAATCAAAACATCGGCACGTTGCAAACGACATGAGACTCGACACATGGAGAACGGTCAGGAATAACTGGGCTGGGAACGAACAGTGGGTGGAAGCGTTGCTTTACGGAGACGTCAATGCGCGGAAGGACGGCCTGTTATCAGCACCGTTTGACAGGGTCTGGAGACGCCTGCAATCCGGTCGCCTCTCTGAGCTGCAGGACGACGGAGAGGGTCTTTTGGAGCAATTGGACGGCCGCGTTCAAACACAGAAGGAGAGGCTGGCGAAATGGCGAGAGTTTCAACTGAACATGTTTGGAACCCCACGGAAAGCCGCTCCAACAACGGCGTCGCAACCGGCCCGGACAAAACGCGGCATTGATCTTGGGTTCGACATGCATGAGACCCTTCACTTTAGAAGAACCAGTCCCCGGAAGCACCTCGGTGCAAAGGCACCGCCCATGACAAAGGAGTATGCCGATCTGCTGGGTGACTGCAAGGCTGAACTGGCAGAATTAGCGGCAAAACCCATGATCAGTCTCGCCGATATGTTTGGGACACGGACTCATCAGCCCGAAAAGCCGGAAAGGATCTCTGGCGCAAGAGAAAGTTTTGGAGAAGAAACAATTTCAGAGCTCAGCGAGCTTGAAGACGATATGCAGGGTCTTCAGATCGGACAGCGACGTCCTTCAGTACAGGGTCCTGTTCCTCAACCTCAACACTCTGAACGTTTGGCGATCAAACTTCCTGATGAAATCATGCATCAAGGGGAGCTACGGCGTCCTTTACCCAGCCCACTTGTCCTGCCTTCAGGCTCACAAACGGAGCTTTCCATACCCCCGCCGACCCCACCACTACCAGAGGAGATTGAAGTCTCTGACCAAATCGTCAGCCGGTCTCCAGCCGCGTCTTCACCGGAAAAGGAGTTGAGTGTCGCGTTCGAGAGGGAGGACAGTTCGCCTGAACCTCCCGCGTCGCCAACGCAGGAGCTGGCTGACCAGATTTTGGAGTGCATGGACAATGCATCGCCTTCACCTGTCAAACGCTCCAAGCCAAGACACACGCTGTCCCTCGCAGAGCGGACGCGGCTCTCCATGGCACGGTCCTCGCGCAATGTTCGGTATGATCCAGATGACGATGATTACGACGAAGATGATACTCTGGCCTTGCGACGCGACTCACCGGCGAAGGACGTCACAATCAACATTACTGACGAGGACGACCTGGTGTCCCGCACCCGAAAGAGCATGGCCAGCTTTGAGGCTGTTCGCCAGAAGGCACAACTGGATAGGCAAAGATCTCTGAAGAAGCCTCGGAGTCGAGCAAGGACGGAGAGCCAGGTTCCCCCCGTTGAGGAAGAAACCATGCTGCTGGACCCTGACGCGTCAATACTTGCAGAGGAGCTAATGGCTGTGGAAGATATGGAAGCGGTCTTTAGAAGTCGGCCGAGGATCAAGACAAGCCCAGCGCCTTCGCCGTCGAGGCGACCGTTACAAGAAGCCAGTCTATAGATGCGTCCACGAAACAACCCCCCAGAGCATAGCGCCGGATGGTGATGAGGCATGAAATAAATATATGACCAACAGTGATAGAGAAAGTGCTTTTGATTGCTACATATTATACAATGCATGACCGCCTTCGCAGTGCCCTCCAACCTTACCAATTGACAGTGCGCCAGGCCTTTTGTGCTGTCCTTTGGCTGTTTACCAGCCTTGGTTCTTCAACTCCTGTACTCGCGCCACCGTGGCCACGAAACCTTCCTTGAACTTCTTCCTCCACCGTTCGCTAACGAGCCTCTTGCGCTTCTTTCCCGGGCGCTCGTGGAACCTTTGCAGCTGAAACATGCGCTTGACCCTGTTCTTCTTGGTCTGGTACTCGAGGGTCTTCAGGGCCTTGGCCAGGTCAACGTTGCCAGTGACGTGAAAAGTGCGGCCGGTCGAAGGACGCGTGCGCAGTTCGGGCTCCTGCCTGCCGCTCGGATAGTGCTTTTTGAGGAACTCGTCCGATTCCATGGCGATGATTTTGGAGATATCGAAGCTATCAGAAGTGGCGTCGTAAACGAACGGGCTGTTGGACTTCTGCTCGGAGGGGGCTGTTGGGGCTGAGGATGATGGAGGAGGGGGAGGTGTTTGCGTCTTAGCGGTCGAGGCCGACTTAGGGGACAGCTCGCCGAGGATCGATCGGACTCCAGTGCGAGGCGGAGCGCGGAGAACAGAAGAGGTCGCAAAGGTGCGCGGTTGCGCCCATGACGTCCGTCTCAGAACTTGCGAGGCTTGTAGCGAAGGGCTGTGGATGGAGCAGGAGGCCAGCAGTCTCCTGCTCAGGAACCCAATTTCGGACGCCCTGAGAAGAGAAAGTCAATTCAAACAAGTCCATTGTGGCCAATTAAGGGAATTCACTCGTTACTCACATGGCGATTACCACTGGTTTAGCCAGGCGAGCGCAATGGTTTCCAGTAGTTTGTGGCTCTTGTGCCTCGAATTGCAGTCGGCCGACAGACTACCTCCAGCTCCCGAAAGATTTCGGTGGATGAGCGGGAGCTATCGGATAAGAGTGTCACCGGTTCCCCGAAGTCTCCACAGAAATAACCAATCAGCGGGCTGTCGCGTTGTAAGGTTGGTTCGCGTTGGCCTCGCGCCGAATTTTGGAAAGAATTGGACCAGGCACAGTAGGACCAAGAGCTTAGGAGCTTCTCGTCCCGCCTTCAATCGTCGACTTTCCGTCAATTATCTTCTCAACCCCCACATCCCACCGCTCCCTTCGACCATCTGGCAGCGACGGTCGCAATCACATCGGCGAGCAAAAATAGAGAACAGTCGCTTGCGTGTTATTCCTTTTTTAAGGTATTGGTGGAGGCACGACCGCAACTACCTATTCCATCTAGGTGCTAAACAGCGATCCGACCGAGCACACTGTGATTATTCTGACAGCATCACCAACTCATCATGTCTTACAACCCATATGGAGGTATACAGTTCTGGTTCCCTCTTGCAGCTCGTTGATGCTCACACGATCTCTAGGGAACCCATACGGGCCACCTCCGAGCTATGGTGGTTTTCCGGGGTCCAACGCTGCGCCTGGCATGGCTCCTCCACCTGGTCTAGGTTCGGGACATCACGCAATCTTCCCGAGACTTTATACTGATTTCATTGCAGGCCCTCCGCCAGGCATGTCTTCCGCTCCAGGAATGGCACCACCTCCCGGTGTCCAGCAGTCCAACAACGCACAAGCTAACCGACAAAGCGGTCTGCCGCCTAACTTCCAAGCTCCCGCGAACCTTCCCAACATCAACTTTAGTGCCCCCGTCATTCGATTGGGAACCATAGGTGGCAAGCCGGGCGGCCCCGATGCGGGGAGAAAGGATAGCAACAGCACACCGACAGGCGGAAGGCCAGGATTGGGCATGGACCGCGGATACGATCAATCACGCGCTGCCGCCCGAGAGCACATGCAATCGCTGGTGCCCCCGACAAACGAGGAGAAGCTGCGAACCTTGTTCGTCCACAAGATTCCTGATGGCGTGGGCGGAGACGAAGGAATCGAACGGATCCTGAATGCCGTGGGCAAGCTTCGAAGGTGGGACGCGGCAGCTTCGGTACTGTCTGACGGCAACGGCGCCAAGTTTGGCTTTGCGCAGTTCGAAGACGCCGACTCCTTCGCCGTGGCTGTGAGCCTGCTTGAGGATGTTCAAGTTCCCCTCAAGAGACAAAACCCGTCTGAGGCCCCCCCATCTGAAGACGATTCGTTCGAAGGCGTCGAAATGGTCAAACTCCAGGTTACAGTCGACCCCAACTCCCTCAAATATCTCGAATCGTACAAGGAGAACAGAGGCGACGACAGTGCTGTCGAGTCCAAGACAAGTGCCGCCAAGGCAGCGTTGAAACAGGTCATTCGGGACCTTGTGTACCCTAAAACGGCGATCAAGACCGATGTTGAGGGCGACGTGTCAATGGGCAACTCGGGAGAGAATGTCGAAGTTGTCAATATTCCTCTAGCCCAGGATGATGAACTGGCTGATATCCCCGCCGAGATGAGAGAAGTCGTTGCCGCCGAGATCGCTGCCTTCAGAGAGCGCAGTAACAAGCGTGATATGGAGCGTCTCAAGCGCGAAGAAGAGATGGAGGAGATGGAGCGTAAGCGTAATGGTCCCCGTCCATCGCGGTTGGATTCCCCCCCGCCATCCAACTCCAACAACATTCCTGTTGGCCCGCGTGGCATGTCTAATGCGCCGTCTGGCCCTAGAGGCCAGAATGGTTCCCGTTCAACGGCCTTTGTGAATGGGGGTATCTCCAACGCAGAACTCTCTATCAACCGCGAAGATGAAGATACCGATGCCGACGATGAAGAACTCTACCAGCGGGAACTTGCGCAGCAAAAGTCCGAAGAAGAGAAGATGTACCTCGAGGCGGAGCGAAAATGGGTCAACCGTGAACGCTCTAGGGCGGCAGCTTTGGAACGAGAGAAGGAGCGCGAGCTTCAAGAGGAGGAAAGCTTCGAGAGAAGAGTGCAGGAGCAGCTGGAGAGAGAAAAGGCGTGGGATGACGAGCGCGAAGCATCAAGGAAAAGTCACTTGTACTACCGCGATCATGCCGCTTGGGTCAAGAAACGACAGATGGATAGGGCAGACGAACGAGCTAGGGACGAAGCAGACCGGAGAGCCGAGGAGGAGGAGCGACGCAGAGAGGCTGCGGATATGGAGAGGGCGCGCGGTATGGCCGACTCGTTCCTTGACCAACAGGCCCAAGAGATGGAGCAACGTCAACAGGCGACAACCTCCGCGCCGGCACCTTTCAAGCTCTCGCTTGGTGCAGCCGCCCAGCGTGCTCAAGCTCAGCGCGTGGCGCCGCAACGGCGTACTGTTGCTGAGGTTGAGGGTCTGTTGGATGACGAGGAGCAGGACAACTCGACCAGGAGGCAGCTCATCCCCATCCAATTCGAGCCAACAACTGCTGCAGACAAGATGACAGAGGAGGAGATCAGCAACGCAGTCCGGGCTCTGGCACAGGAGATTCCGTCAGAGAAGGAGGGGCTGTGGAATTGGACGGTGCAGTGGGATTTCTTGGACGACGCCATCATCCGCGACAAGCTGCGACCATTCGTCGAAAAGAAGATTGTCGAGTATCTTGGTGTGCAGGAGGAGATGTTGGTGGAGGTAGTCGAGGAGCACCTGCGAAAGCACGGCAAACCGTCCGACTTGGTAGAAGAACTTGCGGCTGTATGTGACCGGAACCCCGATGACTATATCAACGCTAACCTTGTGTATACAGGCTTTGGATGACGAAGCGGAGGACATGGTGAAGAAGCTGTGGCGTATGGTCATCTTCTTCACCGAGAGTGAGAAGAGGGGATATCCGGCATAGTATAGGCAGCCCCTTGTATTATATCGACATTACGGCGCAGCATGATGGAGAATAATCTACTCCGCCCTGAAAAGGGCGGAAAATGGTCTCAGCAGGAAGTGCGTTTGAGCGAAGGCATGCAAATGTGAGCGCTGCTCCTTGAGCTATTCCCCCGAGGTCACGTAGACCAGGAACTCACTTTGTAAAGCCAGACTTTCCCTTTCGGCATGCTCCGAATATCCTGGCCGAGAGTACTGCAGATGCTTTTGGTCAATCATCGGGGCCGAGCCTGCAAAGGGGAAAGGCGGGAGATGATATGCTTGTACGTGTTTTGTTCATTATTGCATACTGATCGATCTGAATCCAGATTTCCGCACTGCCTGGGCTGGTGAAGGTTCAGGTCCTATCGAGCACAACCCCGTGAGGCATTGATGCACCCAGTCGTGCCGGGCTCTTAACTTTCGCCCACAATATCATGTTTTTTTTCCCCGACCTTCGAGAACAAGGGCCCTTCAAATGCTGATGTCCTTGAGTCAAAAGTCATTGTTGACTTACCGCAGCACAAACGAGTGTCAGGTATCATGTTTGCGACCAGGCGACACAGCAACTGCACTCTTTGTGACTTGGGCCACTCCTCGGCATCATCTCCCGGGCGGGTCTGCTTTCAACATGCTGTATCTGTAACCTCTCGCAAGCAGGTCGAGCCTTGAAGAGTGTTGTGCAGATGAAGTGTGGGGTCCTGCTTGTTGGTCACACCTTGCCCGGAAGCCTTTTAAACTTTTCTCGCAGTGGATGCTGTCGAGTCAAGAAATTTGGATAGGCCCGGGTCTCAGGCGACTCTAAGACGGAGGGAGATGCTCTGGCTCTTCTCCGGGACTTTGCCTCCGAACACAAGACATCAATGTATTTCTGACAGTTAATAGAAGAAAAATAATATATGGGGGAAAAAACACATCAGTCAGCTTCCGTCTTCTCGCTTTTTCTTGGCGGAACGTCGGCACACATGGGCCGCTTACCGACGGCAGTTCCCCTGTGCTCCCGGGGTTGCCGGCTCCGGTGCGGGTAGTGGGGTGTGGATGAAAGGGCGCCTGTCATCTCCTCATTCAGTTTCCCTCTCGTCATTCCAACCCGACTCTCCACGGTTGGTGCCGACGGTCCCTGGTCTCGAAAAACGACGATCGGCCCTGTCAGGATATCTCCAGCCAATTGCGAACACGTCCCCAGGGGAGTTCAGCCCCTCCGCCGCTAGAGTAGCACACGCGCTAGCTGTCGCCCAAGAATCCCCAAGACCCCTAAATAGGTGCTCGTACCCACACATCCAAGCATCCTGCTTACTGGATACGAGGTGAGATGCGTTTACGAACCCTGTTCGTCCCATGCCGTCCGCCTTGGGATCCGTGGACATGGCATTTCCGCGCAGAGGGAGCCTCTTAGCATTATGCAAGGTGCCTTGGTTTCCCTGGGTCCCAAGAACTTGGGCTCTAAACCCAAATGGAAGTCCTTTGCGTCTACGCCGCGCCGCGGCCACGGGGAAATGGTCATGAGTATCCGTATTCCCCCCGTTGAAATTCGTCTCCTCTCCTCCTCCTCTTCTCCGTGAATGCCGTCCAGAGAGTGTATGATGAGAAATCCGGATTGTGAATGAGAGCTGTTGAGACGGCTTAGATTCACCGACTTCGTCCGAGACCCAAAGATATTCGCGTGCGATCCGACCTCCTAGGTTCAAGGGCCCACGGCCATGCTCGTCTCGACGAGACGCACCGTCACGTTTGCGTGCGTCGTCTTTGCCTTCGTTCTTTTGACGGGTTATCAATCCATCAAGCACAGCTATGTGTCGAACCCTCTGCGTGTTTTGAAGAACGACACCATCTCGGCCCCGGCGCTCACCACGGAGCTGGAACGAACCTCGAGTACGGGACAGCTCGAACCCCGATTCGCCTACGTGCANNNTTTTTTTTTTTTTTTTTTTTTTTTTTTTTTGGGTCGCAACGGCCATGGGCGGACGTCGCTCGTCTTCGACATGCCGGGAGGGCTAACACGACGTCGATAGGTCATCAACTTCAACCGCCTGGAGCGTTTCGGCGTCAAGCACGATTTAGTCCTCGTCTTCCCCAAAGACTGGGCGCAAGGGAAGTCGAAGGAGGCCAAGGCGATCAAGCAACTCCATGCCGCCTCTCCCCGTATTCTCCTGCGACCGTTCGAGCTTCTCGCCATCAGCAAACAGAAGGGCCCCGCGACGTGGTCCAAGAGCATCAACAAGTTCCACGCCTTCGCCCTGACCGAATACGCCCGCGTGCTCGTCTTCGACTCGGACTCGCAGGTCCTCAACAACATGGACACCTACTTCCTCACGCCCAAGGCTGCCATCGCCGTCCCGCGTGCGTATTGGCTGAACGAGATGGATGCGCCCGCCGCCGAGCAAGTCGTGGGCTCCCATGTCATGCTCATCGAACCCGACAAGGAGCGGTACGAGATGCTGGTCGACGAAGCGCTCAAATCGGGCGAGGTCGACATGGACATCATGAACCGCATGTTCAGGCGCTCGGCCTTGATTCTGCCGCACAGGCGCCTGGCGCTCCTGACGGGAGAGTTCCGGAGGACGGACCACCGGAAGTACCTCGCGCCTGACGAGGACGAGGAATGGGACGCCGTCGACGAGGCCTCGAAGTCGTACCTGGTTCACTTCAGCGACTGGCCGCTCCCGAAGCCTTGGTTGCCGCACACGACCGAGGAATGGCAGGCCGCGTTGCCCGACTGTCCCGAAACCGAGGATGCTCAATCCCACCGCTCGCGTTGCGCCGACAGGGAAGTCTGGTCCGGGTTCTATGAAGATTACAACGCCGACAGGAAGCAATACTGCAAACGCTGGGTGTGAAGAAAAGGGCCCGAGTGGAACCAAAATCATGAGACTTGCGCCAAGCAGACATTCATGCTCAGGGCGAGCTCGCGCGGGTGCTATCGACAAAATCGAGACAAGACAGGCTTTGAACGCCCCGAAACGGCACACGCCTTGCTAAAACAACACGGCCGACGGGATGCGAACCAGCCTCAGTCCTCCGATGGTCGAACGACGACCCGAGAAAGTTTTCAGATCAGAGGCATCCGGGGGATGCGATAGCGATTGCGATCTGACGTAGCCTTTTCTGGTACACGGCTTTCGATCCAAACCGATCGATGATGGGCGGCCGTTGTCTCATTTATCAACGAACCGCCTGGTCCTACACCACGAAGCCGAGAGCGACCCTGAACGACCGTCAAGTGATAGTTTTAGGCGTGTTTCCCTTACGTCTGGGATTGAATTCGGAGTGAGCAGGACACAGTCAAGCTTCCGACGCTGCCGCGACGCGGCGATGCGAATGGCCTACGGATGAACCAGCCATCCTGTAGAATCCTCCATGGTAAATAAATCCTGCAGATGGAAGACCGCCTCACAGTTGCACTCTCTTCGCCAGAGTACAGGTTATAACGGTCCTCGAAACTCAGTTCTTCGGTTTCGGCTGTCGATCGTGTACATAGGATCGAAACGGTTCGGCGGCATGAAGGTGGGAGAACGGTGGAGCACGCAATTTCCGTCGCGAATGTTGCGATACCGGCTCCTGGGGGCCGTTGCCGTGGGGGCTGGGGCACAACGGGGGTTCGGGCCCCCCATGGCGACAAAGCCGCCCGCCATAAAACTCGGTGGGAGATCAGATGACGAAAGAAGAAACGATTTAGTTTTCAGCCTGAAGCCTATCTTCGGCCTCCTTTTAGACCTAACCAGTTCGGTGATTTGTTGAGCACTGATCATCAGACCTCGAGCTTGGAGTCGCGCCTTTGACGTCATACTGCAACCCAGATCGGAGCTCTGGGAATGTCTCTCAAGGCTGTCGCCGCGCTCGCCGGCCTCGTGTCGGTCGGCGCCGGCTCCGTCTTTCAGTCGGACGGCGGCCAGTATCCGATTGTGGCTCCGGCACCCTCTTCCTCCCAACCCAACGTCGTCTTCATCCTCACCGACGACCAGGATCTACACATGAACTCCCTGGACTACGTCCCTCTCATCAAGAAACACCTGATAGACCGAGGTACTCTTTACAAGAGACACTTTTGCACGACGGCCATTTGCTGTCCGTCCCGAGTCACTCTATGGACTGGAAAAGCCGCGCACAACACCAATGTCACCGACGTCTTCCCACCTTACGGTTTGTACACGGACAGGATCGACATCTCGTTCGTTCAACTAACGATACTCAGGCGGATACCCCAAGTTTGTCTCTGAGGGACACAATGAGAGATACCTGCCCGTGTTTCTACAAAACGCAGGCTACAACACATACTACACCGGCAAGCTATTCAATTCGCACACGGTGGACAACTATGATAGCCCACATGCCGCCGGCTGGACCGGATCCGACTTTCTCCTGGATCCTTTCACGTACTCGTATCTGAACTCGACATTCCAGCGCAACAAGGACGCACCCGTCAGCTACGAGGGTGAGTACAGCACTGACGTCCTGGCCGGTAAGGCTCTGGGCTTCCTCGACGACGCCGTGGCCGCGGAGAAGCCGTTCTTCCTGGGCATTGCGCCCATCGCGCCTCACTCGAACGTCGATCCAGACCGCGGCGGGGCGAAAAACATCCGCATGACGGCGCCCATCCCGGCCGAGAGGCACGCGCACCTGTTCTCGGACGCGATCGTGCCGCGCACTGACAACTTCAACCCCGACAAGGAGTCTGGCGCCAGCTGGGTGAGAAAGCAACCGAAGCTCAGCAAGGAAAACGTCGCCGCCAACGATGATTTTTATCGCAATCGCCTCCGAGCGCTGCAGGCTGTCGATGAGTTGGTCGACTCGGTCGTGGCAAGGTTGGAGGAGTATGGTATCCTCGACGAAACGTACATCTTCTACACGTCGGACAACGGGTACCACATCGGTCAGCACCGCCTTCAACCAGGAAAGGAATGCGGATACGAGGAGGACATCAACGTGCCCCTGATTGTTCGAGGACCGCACGTCCCGGAGGGCAAGGTAGCTGAGACTGTGACGACGCATCAGGACCTGGTTCCCACTATCCTTGGCTTTGCTCAGGTCCCGATCCGTGCCGATCTAGACGGGCTGGCTATCCCCTTGACAGACGATGGATTTGATGATGCTACCAAAACGCGCCACGAGCACGTCACGGTTGAGTACTGGGGCTCTGCCATCGCCGAGGGCTACTGGGGGTTCTTGGGTACTAACGAGACGTACGCGTTCAACAACACGTACAAAGCCCTGCGCGTCGTCTCCAAAGAGTACAATCTGTACTACTCTGTGTGGTGCAACAATGAGCATGAACTGTACGACCTTAACGTGAGTACCTTCCTCTAAAAACGTCGGCATCAACACATTCTCACAAACATCTAGAACGACCCGGGCCAACTACACAATATGCTTCACAAAGAGTCATCAACGCCATCCCTCTTGGGCTTTCCCCTTGAGAAGATTGTCTCTCGGCTTGACTCCTTGCTACTCGTCACCAAGTCTTGCAAGGGTTCTGTTTGCACCCATCCATGGCGCGCATTGCACCCGCTAGGAAACGTCGATACGCTAAAAGACGCTCTCTCGCCTCGGTTCGACACCTTCTACGAGCAGCAGCAGGTCAAGGTCCAGTTTTCTCGCTGTGAGAAAGGATATTTGATTGACGCGGAGGGCCCTCAATTCGAGCGGGATGGTCTTGTCCACTGGAAGGGACTCAGGTGGAGTGACTGGGTTTAGTGCAGACGCGAAGGCAGACTGTTCAGTCGTTTCGCCTCAGCGGTGGTGCATCAGAAGTTCGGATGAATGGTTAGCAAACCGCTGCGAGCACCAGATAGGACGCCGGAAGGCGTCGGGAATGAAACAAAACCAATCCGAGGTTTGATCCCATATGCATGCCAGTTCGGTTCCCGTGATGATTTGTGTTTGATGGCACATGTCGTACAGCGATTTATGTCGTCCAGAAACAAAACGTCTCGGCGGATGGTTCGGCGTAAAGAGGTGAAGCGTGGTGTTGGCAATGACTCACTCAAACATCTCGCGACGCGAATTAGGCCGACGAGTTGGAGGTTGAGGCACCACAACTGCGTTCTGATCATCAGCAAAGTTTTGTTATCATAGTCAGCTGCGCTGGCCAACTCAAAATGACATATTTCCCGAGATCCGGATCCGATTTGCATGTAGCGGACTTGCAGGCTGATCCGCCGGTATCCGCCGAGGAGGGGTTGGGGTTGCAGCGAGCTCTCCAGTTTCAGATCAGAACCCCCACAGCCGGCTGCATCCTGCAGCTTCCAAGAAACCTAGATCACAGCCTTTCCAGAGTCATCTGGGAAGCTGCTACGTCAAATAACCCAAGTTGCTGATGGCGTCGCAACGCCGGACGGGGAATCGACCCGTTGGGCCGGCTTCCCGGCTGCGGGGAGGGGCCGAAGGCGAAGGGGGTCCCGAAGAGGGTCCGAAGTCGCATAAGGTGATGGCGCAATATGTCGCAATAGCAGGGCCCCAGTGCGCCTGGATTTCCTTATCGGCAAATTCTGATCAAAGACAAGGGAAATTTTTTATATCCGGCGATCTGGTATCCGGCGAGATCAAAGGAGACTTGGAAAGATGCCAGATATCATTGGTCGGTACACTTCTTCTCCCATAAAGATGGAGAACTCGGAGGGGCGCCACATGGTAGTGCCCGAGAAATCTAAGGTTCATCCCGGCTGCATCAAAGTCTGAAAAGCCAATGACGCCTTCCTTCTTTTTCGATGCATCGGCTTGCGGCTCTGTTTGTCCCTCCTCCACAGTTTGGATATACCACGACCGATCAACATGGCTCGTCAAGGGACCTTGCGTAGTGGTGAGGAAACAGAGCGTGTGCCTGACGAGAGGTCGCCGCTGCTGTCGCGTGCTCGACGTGAGTCGAGCTCGTCAGGTGAGAGCTCCTTGACCTCGTCGTCGAGCGGAGACTCAGACGTCCAAATCCTTCCCTGGCATCTCACATCTTCGTCAGCGGCCGATGAAGCATGCGTCGACGTTGAGCGGGTCGCGGCCGCCACGACCGACGAAAATCCCAAGCCCCAAAATGAGGGGACGCAGACGTTGTTTGTCCTGAAGATTGTGGCAATCCTGCTGGTTGGGACTTTTACCGCCAACGCCGACAGTTCTTTGGTCTTGGCCACGCACCCGACGATTGCATCGGAATTCGACGATCTCGAGAATTCGAGCTGGCTTTTTGTCGCATTTGCGCTGGCGGGAGCCGCAACCCAGACTTTGGTTAGTGACCCTCATTGGAGGCAGAGCTTGATAGACACTGACTCCCAGCAAAGTACGGCAAGCTCAGTGACGTATACGGACGCCGTGCTCTGCTCATGGTAGCGTACACGTTTTTCGGCGTTGGATGGTAAGTTCCCGGATAGATGGTCTGCTTGTGTGTGACAAGCTCAGCTCACCATTGCAGCGCACTGGTGGGTGTTGGCCGCAGCATGTGGCAGGTCGTGCTAGGACGAGTGATTTCGGGGTCTGGTGGCTCAGCACTCAACGTACTGGGTCTCCTACTCATCACAGGTGATACATCTTGAAGCCCATACGCAGCCGCAATGTAACTGACAACGACAGACCTTGTCCCGCTGCGTGAAGTGGCGGCTTGGCAGGCAGGTATCAACCTCGCCGCAACAACAGGCCGGAGTCTCGGGGGCCCCGTGGGAGGCTGGCTCGCTGATACCATCGGGTGGCGGTGGTCCTTTCTCGGGCAGGCGCCCATCTTCCTCGTGGCAGTGTTGCTATGTTGGGTCTTCCTGCCAAAAGGGAGGCAAGCTGATGTAGAAGCAGTCGAGGGCGACTCGAATTCGAAGCCCGAGGACGGCAAGCAACATCCTCTTGCGCGGATCGACTTCCTGGGCGCCGCACTTCTAGCGCTGTTCGTCCTAGTGTTCCTCCTGCCAATTGAGATTGGAGGTACCAAGATACCCTGGACACACCCGCTCATTTTCATTCTCTTGGGAGCGGCAGCCGTACTCGGCGGTCTCTTTGCTGCGGTCGAGGAACGGTGGGCAAAAGACCCCATCTTTCCGTTGGAGCTTCTTAAGCACCGCGACATTGTTCTCACGTACGTCATCACTGGCGGGCAGGTCGCTGCTCAGCTGGGTCTCATGTTCTCTGTCCCGTTGTACTTCCAAGTGACGCAGAGGGTGTCGAATACGATCGCCGGCGTCCACCTGTTCCCCGCCGTCGCCGGAAATGCGATGGGCAGTATTCTTGCGGGATATCTCATCAAGAGGTAGGTTGCCCCCCAACCACATGACACTACCCATGGCAAGCGACTAATGTGTCCAGAACGGGCCGTTACAAGTTCCTTCTCATAATCGCGACACTCGCATCGTCCTTTTCCTATGTTCTTCTGCTACTCCGATGGCACGGAAACACCAACGCCTGGGAGTCGTTGTACATCGTGCCAGGTGGCTTCGGGGCTGGTCTCGTGCAGTCGGCTGGGTTTATCAGCGTCCAAGCAGCGGCCAACCCAAAACACAAGGCAGCCGTGACGTCTGGGATATTCTTGACGTTTCAGATCGGCATGATTCTTGGCCTCTCATGTGTGAGCGCGGTGATGATGGAGACGATGAAGTGGAGATTAGATGCGCTACTGAAGGGGATGGATCTTGAGGGAATCGTGAGGAAGGTGCGCGAAAACCGCTCTTTGACCAGTCTGTGAAACGTTTGTACTGATTTGAGACGTGCTAGATCATCGAAAAAGCGACATCGAACGTCGACTACATCGACCATGCTGAAAGCCATATCTCGAAAGCCATCGTTCAGGCATACGTCGAGGGCTTGGGGTTCAGCCACGGCGTGTCGCTCGTCTCGTCTGCCTTTGCTTTCATCGGAGCCATCTTTCTCCGCGAGCATAAGTTGTAGGGCTTGTTTGCCGATACAACGAATCCTGGCCTTGGTTACTCATCCATTGGATGCATCTTGAACCCGGTGTAGGTGTTGGCGAATATCAGGGCGCCATGTGTTATTCGGAATTAGGCAGGCCATTTGCAATCAACAGCAACCATGGTGGTGTTTTAGGTGTAGAAGAAATATACAGAGAGTACCTTGTATTAGAATGCTTGTTCCCGTCCTGAAATAGCCGGCTTGGGTCGTGATGGTGCATGTATGGATGACTGCACTGCAGCAGGGCTAAAGACGCTAGATGAATAATCTTTTGACGCTCGTTGGCGTCGGCCAATGCTGATGACTGTACGGATACTGTATAGTTTAAGCTGGGCATTGCCAGAATCGCACCGTGCGTCTCACGAGCCAGGGGATTGCCCCCCACTTCGCTTTTGCGTTCAGTGCTTCATAGAGGTTCAACCCCTCAGAAACCGAGGCACCACCCATCCCGGCCCTGTAAACAGTTCAAGAGCTCCAAGGGCAGCGTCCTTACAGACACGTATAGCGAGCTTGAATCGGGACAAGAGAAGTCTACTTTCTCGCAAACTCACCCGTACGAGGACTTTAGGCATACTGTGACTCGGAAGCAAAATTCACAGCATCATCTACTACCGACGTGCACCCCTCCTCCCCCAGCATCAAGTTCCCACGATCACAGGGGCGCCCGCCGAGAGATTTCCTCAGAGAGCCCAACCCGTAGCTCCCAGCCAGGCTTCTCCTATCCTTATTTCTCTACTTGGATTGAGCAATGGAGTAAGTGCCTTGTCGATACTCTTGATTCCTGCCTTCTTGCAATGGATTACCCTTTTTCTGCCATGTTCCCCCCCAATCCGTCTTGCCCTCACCCGCTTCTCTCACAGTCTCCATAAGCCTCCCTTACATCTATAACACGCAATGCCCACAACCTACCAGCATCCGCCGCCGATGATCTTCTCTCGCTGTCGAATAAATTTAACGACGCGTTTCTCTAGGTCCTTCGAGGTGCTCAACCCAGAGATCGATGAATGGGTTCAGATCCCTGGGGTGACGAAAGAACTCGAGCCCTTCATCAAGCTCATAGGCTGGCAGTCCAGGACTGTACGCAACGAGGACATGCCGGCGGCCTGCTTCAACTGCCTCTCCAACAGCCACGCCGCCGCGTATTGCCCAGCTGGGTGCGGGCACTGCGGACGAGATGGGCACGTCACGGATAGGTGCACCAGTGCCCAACGGAACCGCTGCAAATGCGCGCCGTTTCCCCAGTTCCACCTGGTCAAGAACTGCGCAATCAGATGCGGTCCCGAGTGCCTCGGCCAGCATGGCGGCCCAGGAAACCACACACCCCCAGCCATGGTCTGCAGTGCTCGCTGCTGCATGTGCGGCATCCCCGGGCACGCCGGCAGGGACTGTCACCTCAAGGCTTGCCGTTGCAATGGCCAACACCTGACCATCCAACATCCGCAGAAGCAGCGGGCTTGCATCGTATCAGATTGCCCCAGGTGGTTCTGCACGAAACACTGTCAGCATTGTGGGGATGAGCTGGAAAGGCTACGGGCGGAGAAGTGCCGGAGCTGCGGCGCGGGTCAGACACCACCCGCATCGCTCCATGGCATCAATATTATCCAGAATGCTCCATGTGAGCTGCACGAAGTCGAACACACTGTAAGAGCGGCTGAAGCAGATCGCGGGACGGCGACGGACATTGCAAGGGGGTAGCAAGCAGGTGAACGCTAGGCACATAACGAGATATTGACGATGGCATAGGATACATTCACGGAGGGAGCATTCCTGGTTCCCCGAACTTCATCCATGAGAGCTTTAAAGTACTCTAACAGTAACATGAGATAGACTCATCTGAGAGTCAACGCAGGGGCTGGTTCCTGCTCTTCTGGAGCGTCTGGAGCATAACCTGTTATGGTTGGTATCACGCGCAAAAAATACATCCTTGAACTCCCCGCCGAACGTAAGCACAGCCCAAGTACGTGAAGACCAAAAAACGCCTCGAAAAGAAAAAAGCAAAAATGCAACAGCAGCAGCAGTCTCGATTCAGTCATCCTCCCAACCGCCTTCTTCGCCGTCGATTTCGATCTTGGTGCCGAGAGCCTCCCGGCCCTGGCGAATCATCTCCTTTAGTCTCTGGTTGAAATCGTTCATTCGCGCATCCGCGTCCTGTTCATCTCTGGCTCTTCTGGCGGCCAGTCTCTTGGCCTCGGCGTCCAATCGGGGGCTCGCCCGGATAGAATCCACACCAAACTCCTTCTGCTTGACCCGGGGGGATGCCGCCGAGGCGTTGACGTGTTCACGTCGTTGTGTGTGCATAGGTGGGCTCATGTTAGACGGCACCGGGGAAGGGATTCCGCTTTGGCGCCTGTTTGATGAGCTTGGCCTTGCAAACGGGTTGGCGCTCATGCCGGCTGGCTGTACGGGCACCGGAATACGGCTAGGTGACGGACCGGTCGGCGGTGTGAGCGACTCCATGGATCTGACGTTGGCGAAGCTTGCAGGCTCCCTGTATGAAAAGGGGGCCGTTCCGCCGCTTGACAGATCGCGACTTGTGGATTGCCTGCGATGCCCGATTGGGTTCGAGCTGAGGCGAGGCTTTGGAACACTGATACGTCGCCCCGTCACCATGGACGTCCGCGCGCTGCGTGATACTGGACGCATCGGTGCTCTCGGTAGGGGGCGTACCCCAGAGGCTGTCTCGTCGACGACGACCCAGGCTCGTAACTCATCGTGATTTCCCGCACTCGTCTGCCTGCGCTTCACCGCAGGCCGTGAGGGTGTAGATTCGGGGACATTGAGGTCAGGTGTCTGTTGATTGTAATGCAGGTGAAAAGGCTGGCAGAATTCGCCCTGGGCACTGTCGATAACTGGCGATGCGGCCAAGATTGGTGTGGGGGTATCTTGTCCCACGGCGTCAATCTTTTCAGATTCCTCGTGTTCTACGTCGGGTCGGGGATCGGGCGCGGGGAGGCTCCGGCCGTCCATGGTATAAGCCTTTCCGCCTCCGGCGGAAAAGCCTCGGAAGGCACCGGCCTTGCAAAACTCCCATACCTTGCCAACCACACCGCCGAGAGTACTGAGAGCGAAGCTTCGCCATCCGGTGACGACAGGTAGGCTGGGTTGTACCAGCATGGTCGGCTGGCCGGGAACCGGAGATTCCATCTCTTCGTGTGGTCGTTTGGAGCCCAGGGCTCTTCGGTAATCAGCATCCGAGTAGATGCTATCGTCCAGTATGCCGTTCTCGAACGGCTGGATCGGAGCGGCGCCTGGTGTCTCTAGCTGTCCCGCAAGTGTGTACCGGGCTTCCCGGTTTAGCGTAGGTGTTTCGTTCTTGGTTAATTCGGTCGAGCCGTCGAGGCTCATGTTGCCATCGCACCATTCGTGTAGTGGTGTAGCCTCGCGCGACACATCGGTTCGACGTTTTCGCTTTGGTTGGGTCAGAGGGGTTGTTGCTCCAGAGCGACAACCGCCGTTTGCTCTCGCGAAGCAGTATGAGCTCGTTGACGGGGAGGTGGGAGGGCGGAAGACGCCAGGATGAACTCCGCCAGGCTGTGTATCGAAATACGTGCCCGGCATTGAGTAGGGAGACGAGAATGTCATGGCGTCCGCAGGATCAGCGTAAACGTAGGTAATGACGACAATGAACAAGGGATGCGGGAAGGGCCGGAGGTAGTGCTCAAGCTGCCCGACAGGGTCCGGAGCAGGAGGGGGGCGATGTCAGTAGAGAGGTCTTGGGTGGTGATTCAAAATGTCGCAGCGCTCAAAGGAAGTTCATGGTCGATCCGAGAGCTAGTCGCAAGGGTTGCGTCTTCTTGTCTCGGCCGCCAGGTGCTTGCGAGACGGGAGGGCTTGATGTCCGTCGCGCAACAGGGGCGTGCGATGTGTCGGGTGCAAGTCGTGTCGTCGGATTGAAAAGCGAAGCGACAGAACGAACCGGCGCCAAGCGGCAAGGAGTTTCGGCTGCGAGGCGAGGCGCGTGACGACAACGTCGTGATTGTGTACTCGGATGATATGTAGAGGAAGAGGCCGAAGGTGTTTGGGGAAGGTGCGGCGCGGTACCGTTGGGTGAGGTGAGTCGAGGTACCTAGTGAACAGGGAAGAGCAGATTTGATTTTTGGGTGGGTTGCAAGGAGGTGCTTTCGGCAATGAACAAGCTCCGTCCTTGGGGGCAACCTTGGGGAACGGTTTTGCAAAGGCCGTTGGCTGGATGCCTATTCCGAGGTGTCAAGTGCCGGCGAAAGCCGCTGGCAGGTGTTACGGCGATGGTGACCGTGCTGTTGACGTTGGTTGGTTGGTCCGAATCAGTGGGAGATCCGGATGGTAGCGGGTGGATGGAAGAAGAAACGAAGCGGAAAGAAGAAGAAAATAGGAACAGAGATGATGCCGAAGGTGACGTAAAGTCCCTTACGCAGAAGGAACGCAAGGGAGCAATAGGTGGAAGATCAGGGGCGCACGATGATGTTTTGTTCCAGCCGGGAGGTGAGCTCTAAGTGAAGAAGGCGCGGGAAAGAAAAGCAAACATTGAGAGGCGACGGGCAGGCTACCTTAAGTCATGTAGGCATGTACTCTTGAGCTCAACAATTTGTACCAAGCGCACGAGGGGGGGGCCGTAATGCTCAAAGTTAAACCACACCAGGTGCTACAGGTTAAGGTAGGAGGAGGTTGGTTGTGGCATGGGCATAAATGAAGAGCATGGAGAACCAGACCAGGGTAAACATTGATCGCGCCGTGTACTATGCAATGTCTGTGACTTTGAACAGAGAAAAAGAGAGAGAAAAAGAGACGCCTATCCGAACCACCCACCCGTCGGTGCGCGTCTGTCACTGTCAAATATTTTTGTGCAGGGTCTTTGCGACGTGGTCCGGCTGCTAATTCCTCCACACCGGCATCTTCAACGGTGCTAGCGGGAGGCTGGGAGCTGTCGGAGAAGAAGCAGAAGCTGATGTGGACCCTCAGAGCCGCCGCGGATTGGACCGAGGGAGGTCCACCTTTACGGAAAAGGAAAAGCGGCCTTGGTTGCCAGGGTCCCTGATCGTGTCAGGGGCCCATGCGCTGCGACTGTCGGCTTCGTGTCCGTGGCGCGTCGGGAATGCTGAGTAAATAGAGGGGCAAAACACCATGTCGTGCTTTTTTGAACGAGGTCGAAACGCATTTCGGGGAATAACTTCTTTTGATCGAATGCCTATTGCTGGATATCCTCGTTTTCTTCCTCTACGCCTGTAATGCAATAGACTTCCGGCGACTGTTCAGATCCCGAAAGGTTCCTGACCAGAGAGTACTCCCCCATTACTGGAATCATGATCATGCGTACCCCGAGTGTGTCTATCTTTCTACTGCCCAGACCCAGCGCCAATAAGAAACTCCCGTCTCATTCATCACTGTTCTTCATCTCGAGAGTCCCGTCGTTTCCATCTATTTGCGCTCGTAATACTCGTCTTGCTGTTGTCGGTGGCCTTCCTTGACGCCGCCCTCAACTCCCGCCTCGCCATGGACATGCTGCTTGGAACCCCAAAACTGCTCCCGCTCCTTGAGAAGCGCGTCTGCCCACTCTTTGGTCTCTGGCAGAGAGAACTTGGTGGCGACGTAGGCGAACTCCCCGAGATCGAGCTTGCCCTCTCCGCGCCTCTCGTACTCCATCATCTGGAGGAGGAGCTCCATCTTGTCGAGGTCATGTACGTAATGGCTGTTGATGGTCTTGGAGTCCTCGTACTCCTGCCATATCTCTCGAATCTCCGCGCCAGCGAGTCCGCCGTAGACGTTACCAAGCAGGCCCTTGGTTATGTAGTCCATCGTCTCCGCTTCGCGTCGGTTCTTCTCGGGCTTGGGGACGCCGTCGACGGGAGTGATGTCGCCGACGAGGGACTCGGCCATGTCGTGCACCAAGCACATCTTCATGCATCGGGCGAGATCGAGTCGAGGGGCAAGAGCAGGGGGTGCGAGCATGGACAGGAGGGACATTCGGTACATATGGTCGGCGATGGACTCTCCTCTGGAGGTGGCAGTATGTCAGCGACCCAGAAGCTGAGAGCCGAGGGCGTAGGTCAGAATTTCTCAACGCACCTCTCAATACCGAAGCGTCTCCAACCCTCTCGTTTTGTCGTCTTGAGGCGCTCAATCATGTGGAAGTAGGGAAGTGGCGAGTTGGTGTCCTCGGAAGCCTGCGAGGTGGGAGAAGCCTCCAACGCTTTTTCGACAGTCCATGTTCCTTCAACCTTGGGGGTCTCGACGTGGCCCAGGTCTGCAGCAAAAAAGTTAGTATGAAAGGTTCTATCGAGACAACGGAGGCCGACTTGCTCTTGATGTCGACCTCCCCTCCGTTATTGGCGCTAGATGCACCGTTTGTGCCGTTCGTGCTCGAGGGCGACATGTTGAACTCGTTAATTTTTGCAAAAACGTCGCTGGTCTTGAACGATTGAAATCTCAAAGCCGTCTTCCGTGGTGCTAAGTCTCTTTGGCGAGGTCGGAGGGGACGTCGTCACCAGGGCGGCGATGGGCACTTTAGCCAGGGAGAACGTGGAAGGCGGTGGGAAGAAGACGCTATCGCGGGGTCAATCGGTGGCGCTAGTGACAAAAAGTTGTGAGTCGGAGCAAAATCATTAGGCGACCGGCAAGGCCTTATATGGGAGCTGAGAACGGACCTGACTGATATCGCGGACTGGAGAAAAAGAAATGTGCTTGGAGAATCTGGACAAATTTGAAGCGACAAAGGTTTGGCCCGGCTTGTTGCAGTGTTTGTTCAACGAATGCCCAAGGAGGGGACATCCCGGTTGATGTCACCGCCCTCTCTTTTAGCTCTTTCCACTTTCCGTCGCCTTCCAAATAGTGTACACCCCAGATCTAATCTACCCTGCAAAATGCAGGTGCCAACTGCAGTCGTCCCTTCCTCCCTGTCACGGTTGAGAGATGCGACAGACAGGGCTGCGACTGAATCTACTACGATTGCGTCAGGCAGAAACGGGCGAAGAGGCATGGCCTGGTCCATTACCGATCAACCCCCATCATCGCTCAGCTGTTGGTCGCGTTGGATTATCACCAGGCACGATGGGCAATCATCTGGTATCTTACTGGCCGCTCGGCCCCGACCGAAGGATTCCCGGCCCCACACACGCTTCGTCCCAACCACTCACAGGGTTCCAATTTGCTTCTCTCCAACCTGGGCCGCTTAACAGCGTTTTATCGCCTTCTAAATGACCGCCCGATACTGGGAGCAATGATGACTTCACGTCGTCAACAACTTCATTACCCCCTTGCTCCACGACAATAGTTGCTTCTTTTCATTGTCCATATGCGAGATAGCGCAGTGGACCAACCAACGACCAATAAATGCCAATCTCCATAGTTCCGTTTGCCTCCAGTCATTCTTGATGACCTAGCCAACAATCGGGGCAGCGTGACCAGCTGAAGGCGAGCAACCCCGAGACTCTTTGCAACGTACATCCCTGGCAACCCTTCAAACTACTTAGAACCGAGATGCGGTCGTTCGAATCAGTCTGTTCCTTTTCTCAGCAAGGATTCTCATCCTACGAAATGGGCGCATTGCTCCTTATGAAAGAAGCATGCATAGCACCCAGCTGGAACCAAAGCGCGAGAGCCGGCTCTTCCTCAGCCATTTCGCTTTTGTGCTAAGCTCTCCTCATCGTACCAAATATGGTAGAGGCTTTTCATATAGTGCTCTGGCCCGACTCCAAGACCGATGGAAAATGTCATAGAGTTACACAGTGGAGTCACGTCCAGCATATCNNNNAAAAAAAAAAAAAAAAAAAAAAAAAACTAGCGCGGATCAGCGATGGTCGATTACTGGCGCATAGTAACCATGTCGGTTTGCTATCTTGGACCTAGGGACACACCAAAGGTTTCATCCTGATATACTCTTCTTTGAACTGGAAGGGCCAGACCTCTAACAGAGTCACGACTCACGTTGGGCTTGGTACACCACCTTGGTCTTACGTTAAGGGCCCGTAATTCGTTTCAGAGTCCTATCGAAATGGATCCCGAATACCTTGTCACTCCAAATTGAGTCAAATTTACAAGTATGGGGATTGCTTAGTGTTTGTATGAGAGCGGTTCGTCTAAGAAGATGGACAGGCTTCGTCCGAAGAAGGGGATCAAAAAAATAGGGGGTATCATGATGGTATTCGGAATTGATGATTCAAATCATTTTCATTCTCCGCGTACAGGTTCTTGGCGATTTGATAGCAGATTTATGAAACCTGTGTCTTCACTTCATGCCTTCCGCCTGTTACTTGGTCGTTCAAACTCAATCTCTTGATTGTGCTCTCATGTTTTTGCAAGAGGTTTCGAATTCACCCGATATTATTTTTCATCTGTACAACATATACACCTAGCCCCCAACCACTCTTTCCAATTGTCGGAACAGGTGTGTCCAACCATGCAATGTCGACCAGACTAAAAAATTGAGGATCTGCTACCTGGGACAAGTGAGTTGTTGACGGGGCGTTAAACCAGATTGTCAGTGCGGGGTTGCCGATCGTGAACACTGAATTCCAAGCGCTCCAACCAGAGCCGCTAGTCTTAGCGGATGGTGACGCACGTGCGGCGCGAAATGCATTGTCCTGGATGTCTTCGAGCATTGGGCATAGCCAAAAGTTGCTGATCACAGTATCTCAAAGCAGGATTTGGAGCAATTTGATGAAATACTTGGACTGCATGCAAGCACCAGCGGGTTTCGATCAGTACCCCAAGTACATATTCGCCCTGGTCGCAATAGGTTTCTCATGTTCAGCCTTTCACGAACCCCTATTCCTGATAGCTACATTTAGAGATATGGTTCACAGAGAAGCTGAACGTTTTCTCTCATGAGGTCGTGCGATCTCACGTTAAGTACAAGTATCTGGATATCCCCTTTTCAACTTCAAAACTGCTTTCCCCCATCTAGCTGGTGGTTGGGGTCAAGATTCGATTGCTGTACCCTGGGCTGTGAGTGACGTGCCTGATCGGCAACCTGGGATCCCAAATCACGAAGATTGAGGGGAAAAGGTGGGTTGCTTGGGGGGCTAGGCTCGGCTCGGCTCGTTCAAACAACAGACCAGGCGATTGGCGGACAATAAGATGAAGAGTTGTGCTGCTCGGGCCCCTGGCGAAGACATCGGCTCATTGACAGAGGGCAGGGTCGCGCACAGATAAGCCGTGGTATAAGACCATGAACACCTTCGTGATCCGAGACTCGACCCGGTGACCCCGCTTGCATTGAAGTCGACGTCTCTTGACCTCTTTGGATCCGCTCATTCTACTCAATGATGTGGTCTCTTCCCACCATCGTCACTGTATCATTGCTTTGCCTCCCCAGCTTGGGCTTGTCAGACAGTGATCCTCAGTTCTACAACTCCGCTCGTCATGCGGCCGCAGACCCCTACGTTCTCTACGACTCCGAGAGCAGGCAGTACTACGCGTATTCCACTGAAGGCGCAGATGATGGCTACCACTTTGCTGTCTACTCCAGTCCGGATCTGTCGACATGGCACAAATATCCGGGCGGCGTGTTGAAGGCGTGCTACGACGATCGGATGAAACAGGTGGAGGGTGGTCAGGCATGCTGGGCTCGCGATTGGTACTGGGCGCCCGAAACATATTACAACGAGAGGACTGGCTGGTACTTCTTCATCTTTTCTGGCCGTCTACGAGAAGACTTGGCCAAGGACTACTTCCGGTACTCCAAGTTTGAAGAGCCTTCTAAGCTTGGCATCGCGGTTTCTCGCTCGCCCACGGGTCCCTTCAAGGAGATCCGATCAGAGCCCATTAGCTATTACCCATTCGACCCGGATTATCACGATGTTAACCTCATCATGGACGAACAGCAGATGTTGCCGCCCCAGCGTCTCGATGAAGGAAAGATGGCACCGAAAGGCACATACATTCCCACCATCGACCCCAACATTTTCTTCGACAAGGATGGTCGCATCTATCTTTACACGTCTAGAAATGCGTATCGCAATTGGAACTGGGATGAACGCCTTGGAAAGTACATTGAAGAGTCTAACATCATCGTCGTTGAGATGGACCGGCGATGGTGGGACGATCCGTTCGCGAGAACTATGCCGGAGATTGCTTCCTCGCAGATTGATCTCCACGCCGACGCGGCACCTCCTTTGCCTAGCAACATCTCGTCCTACAATGGAACCGGTCAAATCGGCAATCCGCCGCGCAAAGACGGTTGGAAGACGGTCATTTCGTATGGCTCTGACCCTCAAGACTGGGAGGATTTCCACGTGGACGATTACCGGAAGTTCAACGGCACCAAAAAGGATAGACGCTGGTCAGAAGGAAGCACACTCATCATGCGAGCTGGGAAGAACGGCAAACCACTTTATATACTTACCTACAGCGCCAACAACTATGAGGCGTCAAACTACGGTGTTGGATTTGCCACGGCAGAGTCTCCCCTGGGCCCCTTTCAGAAGTCGTCAAAGAACCCAGTTCTCTCTCAGCAGCCCGATGCAGCAATCCCGATATACTCAACAGGACATGGTAGTATCGTTGCGTCCCCACCCCAAGACAACACAGATAGACCGGGAGCACAAGATGTCACGCGCCAGGACCTAGAGGGAACAGAGCTTTTCTACGTACACCACGGCCGAAACAACACATCCAGCGACCGGTCTATCTACACCACGCGCCTGCAACTTAACCAGTCCGAGATTTATTTTGGGTCAGAGGATGCCGTCACGATGTCTATAACATCACTCGACCAGCCTTTGCCAAAGAACACATATCCGATCCAGCTTGAGGTAGACTGTATCAGTGGTAGGAACGCAGGCACGAGGTTCAACGTGCGCGTTGTTTCAAAGCAAGGCGCACAATTTGATCCCACCGAGGGCTCAAACAGAGTGATTGCTTTCCCTGACTCTCTGGAAGCTGCAGCAATCGGTGCCGGCGGAAACAGTGGATACATCCTCAAGTTTGACAGCAAGAACATCGATATGTTGGCGTACCAGCGCTTGAGCGCTGAGGGCAACTGGACAACAGTTGCCACAAAATCCGTTAGTTGTAAAGCCTCTATACGGCCGACTCGGCCGTAGTGGGAGCTGGCATAGTTCGAGCGGCATAGAAATGATGTAAGATATATATTGAAAGATTTAGCATCGCGGCCTGTCATGCGTATAACGTCATCATCGGATATAGAGACGTGCTACTTCGACATTCTGACAAACTTCATCTCTCAGGAATATGGCGACTGCCTTGGTTTCGAGCACGAAGAACCCAACTCCTTTAGTTGCAGAACCAAGTCAACACCGTCTTGTGTGAAATCCGCGGCAAAGCAGGGTTCGTTGAGTCCACATCCACAGCGATTGATTCACGACCGATACGGCTTTTAAGCTCAAAACACTAAGTCTATTTCTTGCGTGTACGAATCCTAATTGAGCAAAACAGGGCTAAGAGAAAAATCCGGTTTGCGACTTTACAGAGGCCATGGGGGCAGCGGTCAATTGATATTTCTATATGGCGCCTTGGGAGATATCCAGGAAGACCATCGAGTCCTAAGGCCTGAGAGACCGAACCAAAACATCCTATGCCTTCTACCAGTCCTTGGGCGAGGCGTCGATGTACAAGGTCGCGGGGCCTTGGGCGGTACAGATAGTAGATCCCAGGGGACCGGCGTGACAGTAAGTCGCAATGTCACGGTATCCAGAGGCGCCGCTCCTTAAATGAATGTTAGTATGATCCATCGCGAACACTCGAAAACAATGTGGGATAACTTACGCAACGCCCCATCTGTGGAAAATTCGGACACCCCAGGTTTCAGTGACACCCTTCACAAGGGCGAAGCTGTACTTGCTATCGCCGCAAGCATATTTCTCGCCGAGAACAACCTGCTCGGTCTTTCCGCAGTAAAGGTTATCGGCGTCGTTAGCAGTGATGTGGAGACCGACGCTGTCGACAGAGCCGTCAGGCTGGTGGCGTGTAGAAAAGTCGTTAACAACCACAACCTCGGGGTTGATAGAGTTGCTCTGAGGGGCAGGAGCAGCGAGGGCCGAAGCGCCGAGGGCAAGAATGGTGGCGGTAGTGAAACGCATTTTGGGTGTTGATGATAGGGCAAGATAGTCGTTGACTGTGTTGGTCTCGAGGAGAGGACAAAGATGAGATGATACTTGTGAAAACTGGTTGATGATGATTCCAAACTGGATTTTTGATTTTCGGCAGGACAGATGGTGAGCCTTTATACCACTAAAACCAAGCTGAAAATTGAAGGAAAACTGAATACGAGGCTTCCATGCGCGTGCCAGCAGGATAACAAACATTGATGGCCACAAACACAACACATCTCTTCAGCGCAAAACATCACGAGATGTTCCATTGATCCAGAATTACGAGAGACACCATACCCTGGCGGATACAATGTCAAATCGCAGAAGTGAGTATGACGTGCAACGGCTCCAGAGCGGGAGCTAGCAAGCGGAACTCCGTGCCGCATGCATCCTCGTCGTGTAAGCTACCCCTGGGCCTGGCTATTTTGGTGGTCACCGTTGTGCACTTGTCGGTTCCTAGAACGGAAAGGTTACTTCCGTAAGCAAAGAAAAAAATTACGGCATATGGTTTTGTAAGTGACCTCTGGCTCAAAATACGGATTTGTCAACATTATCAATTTTTAGGGAACATGTTTAAAAGACTGTCTTAGCCAGAAATCCGCTCCTGGAATGATTTCCTTCATTCCGCCTGGCGGCCTCGTATGGCTAACGCGCACGACAAAAAGGAGCACAACACCATGTTCGACAAGTTCTGATGCAATCACTCTGGAATAACTAAATCGTCACTGGCTTTTCGGCATCTTTTGCCAGCGCCGAGAGAATGGCAGTGGGACTTGATCCGGCCGAAGCTCCGTGCGGCCCGAAGTGCCCCATCGCCGGTCCAAACTTGCCGTCTGGCACCCATAATTTTGCAACCTCGATAGTTAGATAGTCCATCCAGGTCCTCAGCAAAAGATGATATAATGAGAGACTGAGGTAAACCAATTCAAAAATGCCACTCTCAAACCAACACCATTTAACTGCAGACAAAGTTGCACCCCCCGAAACAATGGCATCCTCACTCGGTCCTCTGGTCAACCTGACCGAAGCCAGCAAGACTGATGTGATCTGCTACTATACTCTGTCTGAAAACGACTATGATGGCCAACTTGGTGCTCGAATCTCATCTATCTTTGTCATCCTTTTTGTTTCTACTGCTTTCACCATATTCCCTATTGCTTCGAAGCAGATCAAAACCTGGAAGATCCCCCGGTCAATCTATACATTTGCTCGATTTTTCGGAAGCGGCGTGATCTTGGCGACGGCCTTTATCCATCTTCTCGATCCCGCATACAGTCGGATCGGGCCCGGTACCTGTGTTGGAGAATCCGGCAACTGGGGTGACTATTCCTGGTGCGCTGCCATCGTAATGGCTTCGGTCCTTAGCATATTCTCTTTGGATCTTGCGGCTGAGGTTTACGTCGAGAGAAAATACGGCCATAACAAGGATGAAAATGCTATAGAGGCACTTGTCGGGGGCATTGAAAACAATTGTTCTCGAGGAGCGAACTACCACCCAGACGCATTGCAGCGACCGACCCCTGAACAGGAAAACGTGAAAGATGAGCAACTATCTAAAGCCGAGAGTAATACATCAATGGAGCGATCCTTTCGACAGCAACTCGTGGGCTTTATGATCCTTGAGTTTGGCATCATCGTTCATTCGGTCATCATTGGATTGAACCTTGGCGTTACAGGGTCCGAGTTCGCCACGCTGTATCCAGTTCTGGTTTTTCACCAGTCTTTTGAGGGTCTTGGAATCGGTGCCCGCATGTCATCTATCCCATTTGGCGAGCACAATTGGCTTCCCTGGATTCTTTGTGCTGCATACGGTCTTACGACTCCAATCTCAATCGCCATTGGGCTAGGAGTAAGGACTACATATGTTCCCAACTCTAGGCAGGCGCTCATGATACAAGGAGTTTTGAACGCTATCTCAGCCGGCCTGCTCATTTACAGCGCGCTGGTGGAGCTCTTAGCTCGGGATTTCATCTTCGACCCCAATCGTAGTCGCAGGCGCTCTCACACCTTGTACATGTTCTCATGTATGCTTCTTGGTGCCGGAATTATGTCCTTGATTGGGTACTGGGCTTAGGTCGGTTGAGCTAAAAGTCTCTAGCCGGAGGATTTGAAGGTTTTCCAGAGATGGGTCAAATTCAATGCACCAGCGTTTGCAGAGTTTGGAAAGGCCAGAACCACACAAAACGGGACAGGAGATGACAAGATAGGACGTGGTGGAATTGCCAGCCTGGAAGTAACTTTGGTTCGGACTTGTTTGGGGCCTCAGTGGTTACAGGCTTGTATAGGAGAGACATAAGTAACGGCAGACACAAGTTAGAGCAGAAGACGAACATGGTAATTTCATCACCCAAAACGACTCCGGGCTATACTCAATGTGAAAATTTCCCATCCAAGAGTAAAAAGGTAGTTTGCTCCGGTTCCGTCTATGAACCTGATGATACGATTCGAGACCTAAGAAGCATCTAAGTTGTGTAGTCTGGAGCAAGTGACAATAGAGACTCAGCTGCGGACGTGATGAGCTGCCTATAATTATCGTTAAGCAAGATGAACTTGGCACTGATCTTCTTTGGCGGCAACGGAACTCAAGTGCAACGTTGCAAATGTCTCAAATAAGCGAGTATGAAGTTTCGGCTAAGACGTTGCTTACTGAGACCCATGAGCAAAGGACGTTGTGTGCTAGGCGAACTGACTACTCTTATAGGCTTAGTATTTCCCTTTGTAATCATCTCCATGAAGCTCGAAGACAATTTCTCTTGCAAAGCTTGCTGTTTGGAAATGTATGTCGATGACGATTTCTGTTTGCGCGAGACCTTCTAAAAATATGTATTAATGGCCGATCCACTGAGCACAGCCGCTAATCAGCAAGTCAATCGCAATCTGCAACAAGCATCCATGAAAAGGATTTGCAAAAGCGACGAACAAGCCCAACCCCCCTTCCAACTTTCCTCAGGCATTAGACGAACCGCACAGAAATGAATTTTCTACTAACCTTCCAATCTCATGGTCGGTTGTTTGCAAAGGTTAGCTCGTTCTGACGTCAGTCACGCTTTTGAACCGTACAAAAGCTCGCGAATCTTTCTATGCCTTCTAAGAACATCGTGCTGTTCGCCTGCATTCGGATGCGGCAACGGTTTCTGAGATCGCGGAATGTGGAGTGCCCCAATATACGTAGCATTTCGACCAGTCTTCTGCAACTTTTAAGAATACTCAGGAAGATTACCGTCAATAAGCGAGCATTCTGGTCGATTGGAAGTTCTCAAAAGGTGGATGTACTTATGCGGAATAGTTTTATTTAGATGTCAATGCTAGAGCTTTGAATTAGTTAACTTCACTCATCATCAAGCTCCGCCAGAGCATGGTGGCCTTTTCTGATAGCTGCAGTGTCGACGACAAAAAGTTCGAAGAGTTTGGGGATGCGATTCTGACTGTTATGATATGTTGCGGTATAGTGACAGCTAGGCATCTCCCTAAAGCTCTCTTCGACTTCATGCACCTAGGGCCGGTTTCTGTTCATACCACTGAGCAGGCTGCCTTCGATAACAAGAGCAACGTCAGTGGCGCCCGCATGATGATGCGGAGGTGTGAAACCGTCTGGGCCATAAGCAGCCTCAGCGCCGACAATGCATATAGCCGGTGCATTATTGAGCTCATAATCGTACAAGATGTTGAGTGTTTCTCGTCGCTGGGCGCTGTCCAGACAATCTACTTGGCAGACCTGGGCATTATTGTTGGAAAAGGAGAACTCATCCATTCTTTATCGTCTGCTTACCCTCCATGGTACTGCTCAGATACTCCTTTGCAATGTTTAGGATGGTGTCGGAGGTCAGACAAGACAAATGGAATTGCCCAGGTACGAGAGACCAGGCTATGTACTTACCTGATGGCGCCAATCCCATTTTCCTCCTTGTCAGAAAGCTTAGTAAGAGTGGATTAGTAAATCCGATGTCCTACTGAGTGCCCGAATCAAACGCCGAGTTATCGGATGCAAATTCTCCAACCAGATACAAACAAACGAGGTTCGCGCAATCTGCTCACTCGGGTATCCGGGTATTCGGCCCCACATCGTTCTCCGACGATGACAAAGTACGCCGACTTCATTCCCGATTCAGGCGCGTGGCAATACCCCTAGCCAGAACCTCAATCACATAATGAAGTAGATATTTAATAGTGCACATCATCAAAGTTTCTTGAACATCGTGCACCAAATGAATATTGTACTGTTATCAATCGGTCCACTACCGTCCTCAGAATACGAACGACATCCACAAAATGAAGGCCGTTCAAATTTTGGGCGATAAATCGAGCCCAAAAATCACCAGCAACTATTCTGTAACAAAACCTATACCCAAAGGGAATGAAGTATTAGTCCGAGTCTATGCCGCCGGCGTTACCGGTGACGAAGTGCTCTGGCCAGAACCTTACGAAACTCCAACCCGGATCCCGGGACACGAAATCTCGGGTGTCATCATCTCCTTTGGGCCCGACTACACTGGGCCACTTAGAAGCGGGCAAGAAATCTTCGCATACATTGGAGCCGACCATGGCCGTGGCGAAGGCCAGGCAGATTATGCCATCTGTCGCCCCAATGAGATAGCTCCGAAGCCTAAGTCTATATCCCACGAGGAAGCAGCAGCGCTACCAATTCCATTTCTTACGGCTCGGGAGGCCATTTGCGACCATGCAGAGACTAAACCTGGGATGAGGATTCTTATAACTGGAGCCTCAGGCGCAGTCGGTTCGATCGCTGTGTCACTGGCGACTAAGTCGGCTCGCGCTCACGTCGTGGCTTTGGCTTCGTCTCAGAATCACGGCATGCTGAAAGAACTGGGTGCGAAAGAAGTGGTGGATTACAAAGACTCCAACTGGGAATCCAAGATCAAGAATGTGGATATAGTTTTTGATACCGTCGGCGGCGACGTGTTGGCTAAATCTTGGGACGTTGTTAAGCCTGATGGGGTCATCATCACGGTCGCCGATCCGGCGCCTTCTTGGGCCTTCGGAAGGTCTCAGGCGAGCGAGGCCGCACTTCACCCTGAAGTGCGATACGAATATTTCGTCGTTCATGCTAATGCGGAAAGACTTTCTAATTTGGCGACCATTATTGACTCAGGCTCTATCAAAACACTTCCTGTCAAGTCATTTTCTTTTGAGGCTACCGAAGAGGCATGGGCATGTGCTCAGGAGAGAAGCCGTGGGAAGAAAGTGGTGATCAGATTTGTGGAAGACGGAACATCAACTAATAATGAAAATTTCTATTAAGTAGTGCAAAGTTGGAATGGGCATGTGTCTTCTCAGTCATATGCGTCTCTCAGCGGTCGAAAACGGTGGCAACGGAGAGGATTCGTCTTTTTAACGAGAAATGTATTTGGGGTGCTTCTTTGCCCTTAGCTCCAACGATCGGGCTGTTCGCAATCCTGTCTAAAGTATATTTCAAACACTGAACCGGAATCTTAATTTCTTGTGGGCCACAAAGTCTGCCGCATAGCTGGATTTCCTTCAAGTTCTTCATAGATTAATCAGTACTTAGCCGCAGAGTGCGTCACATCCGTCGGCGTCAATGAACCTATAATGAGGCTTGTTACAAAATCAGATGTAACAAGCGTATCTCTGGTTAGCTTTCGTCGCAGGATGCCGGTGGTCGAGGGGAAGATGCCCGTTTAAGCAGCATCGAGAGTCAAGCCAGCCTTAGTGTCCGCCGGTACTGTCCGGTCTAATAGATCAACGACGTAGCTACGCTCTGTCGCTGGAACGATTAAGAGAACGCAGAAACAGCTTGCACGTGAGGAGTCACATCCAAGAGCGGCGGCTAGCTGAGCCACGGGTTGTCGTCGTAACTCGTGTGCGCCTCCGCTCCGTCACCGGCGCGCAGAGGTGATGCCGTCCTACGTCAAACGGTAATCTGACCCTCTGCTAACGATACCACTGAGTAGTTTGCTATCGAGTAAAAACGAGGATGAGGGTATATGAACCTAGTAACCATGCTAATCCGTGTCGTAGAAGACGTCAAAAGATAACTCACTAAAGACGGCAGACAGCCGACGTCCCTACGGACTTCACCGGCAGGGCTTTCGTTGAGAGCAGCCTTGAGGCCTACTAACGGCTCATCATTTCATACTCAAAGTTCTTGCTCGGAGAGCGGCACATGAGCGTCGGACGGTAGGTCGCACTGGCCCGGGTTTCTGGCCCTGACTGCCCTGACAAGTGCCCCCCCTACTGGGCATCTGTGCCTAAGCGCACAAGGCGAATTGTGCAGCGGCCACCTGTAACGACGGCTAACCCGCTCAGCGATTAGCCGAGCGGACGGCATGGCGTGGCGTGTTGTTCTCACCACGATTATTTCGAACCTGTTAGGACCGGGAGGGCGGGTGGGTGATACACACATCGGGATCGGGAAGCTACAGACGACGCTGCAGCCAAGTACGACCATGAGATTTACCCACCATGCCCCATGATCTTTGTCGCCCATTCTAAACAGCCAAGATGTTTGCGTATACAGAATCGACATACGCAACATTGTTTCAGCCAGCATCGTTGTAGTTTGCGCCGGAAAGCATACCGCCAGACACAGTATCTAAACTTTCATCAGAAGATGGAACGACTTCAACACCAATAATATCATCATCTCTGTATACGACTCACTACTAGTTTAGGCTCTTTTTTTTAAAAAAAAAAGAAGTACTATATGGCCCAAGAAGTATGTCGCACGTGTTCTGATTTTTATGATGCGGCAACTGTCTGATGTAGCCGAAGGGAATATCACTCAATGCAGTGTAATCTCCGCCCTAGGGACCGAGTTAATCCCATAGTATAACCTCGCTATCTAGTGCATTGTCTATCATCACGAAATGCAAAGCTGATTCAATTTCGTCCCTTAATCGCAATTAATGCATGCTCCTCGGTCTTCCCAGGCAAAACCAACTCATACTCCCTCGCAAACCGCAGACAGAACGCCACCAGTCCCTTACACATGTGCTTGCACCCGCCATACTTCCGCCCCTTGTACTCTAGCCCCTCCAGTTCATAGAAATAAGCCTCGTTGATCTCAAAAAACTGATGAATCACCGCCTCCGTCGGAGTTTGACCGTGCCGGAAGAACACCCACGCCACGCAAATCTTGAGCACCGCCGCCCCACCCTTGGTAAGAACGGTCTTGTTCGTCGGCCCTCGCTTTGTCTCTGGCGCCGGCTCTTCTTTGAGGAGAGAGTCGGTGCGGGTAGGGACCATGCGATGGGCGGGCACCGCCTCTGGGAAGAGCATTTTCTTCTCGGCTCTGAGGGAGGGGTGGCCGATGAGTTGGAGGTCGTAGAGCGCCAATAGGTCTTGGAAACGCTCCATGATTACTACGACGGGGAGTCTTTGGACGCGTATAGACTCGGTGACGGCTTCGCGGTGGGCCGCGAGTTTCTCCCTCGCTGTGTCTTTATTCTCCATCAAAGAGAGGTTGCTCACAGACAACTTGCGCTGCAGGTACGCGATCAGAACAGCGACGGACCTCGACCGGCCAGATTTGCAGTGAATGAGGATATTTCTCCCCTCGGCCTCGTGTTTCCTGATAAACTCGTCTGTCTCGTCAAAATAATCGATCAAATTCGAGTTGGCATTGTCCTCAAGCGGGATAGTAAGCGGAAACTCCACCACGCTGGCCCCTTTCTCGTAAAACCGACGCAAACCCCGCAACGAGTCCTTCTCATCCCACGCCAACGAGTCCTTGGGGTGGATGGTTATGACGGCCTTGATGTGGTGCTTGGTGAGAATCTCTTCGTTGAGGGCATGATTCATGCCACCGATGTAAATTTTACCCGGCCCTTGGAGGTCTGGGTGGGAGATGAGGGACATTTCTGTTACATCATTTTGCGTCCATGCCCGGATCTCGTCCCAGAAGAGCTGGTGGAGGAAGGAGAGTGTGGGTTTGCGAGTGAGGTTGTCGAGGGCCTTATATGATGTGGGCTCAAAAGTGGGATTGATGGCGAAAAGATCTGCCCACTCTGTTAAGAGTGACATAATTGTGAGAATTTCTGGGTGATTGGTGGGTTGTTGGATGGTGCCCTGGTGTTGGCAACTATGCGATGGATATTGCAAGTTTATCGACGGTGAACTTCGTGAACTCCAGTCGCATTAGCGGTAAAAGAGCCCAAATGACGTGTTTCAATCTGATTGGTTTAGGCACCGAGATAGGAAGGCTGACACACAAGATTCCAACTACATTTCAGCCTCGATCATAAACGGTTCCTTGCATATTCAAAGGGGTAAAAAGGGTAATCAACTTCAGCTGGATTATGATGTCTCCATATCAAAAGGTTTCGAGGACAGTTTTCAACAGTGCCCAATAATCAGTTCTCAGAGCACCATAAGTCATGCAGTCTGTACCCAAGTTGTGACAAGCAAGTTGTGACAAGGGTATAGGGGTCGGTGCTGTTACACCACGAAGAGGAACCGCCTTGTCTCTTCATGTGAAGCCCAGATTTTGGAGATACCGGGGCCTTGATCAGTGCCGCAAGTGCATGCGGGTATAATGATGATAGCGTAAACATTCTGCATACACCGGTCAAGAGTCTTCAGCTCTTGAGATTATCTTTCATATACAAATGAAAATGCATCCACTAATAGACAAACCACGTCTATGGTTTTAAATTTCACAATCACTCATTACGCATGCGAGTGGTTTGTGACTTGCGGAAATCTTGCTACCTGCTGCAAAACAGTGCACTCTTGGACGAAGTCGAACGACATGAAACTCTGTCGGCTACTTCACGTTCACGATCAGTAAACATTTTCTACCATGCGAAACCTTCAAAACTTTCGCACGAGTCAAATTACGCTATTCAATCCCTATCGCGTTTGGCTATTTTAAAGAATGAGAACACCGAAGCTGTCCATCGTAGTTATGGTGCTTTCGATTGGGATTTGAGAAAGGCACTTTGGTTTAGGGAATACAGCAATATTGTGTCAACTCAAACGTAATAGGTGTATGGATTCATGATATTCGTAGAAGGAAAGAAGTCACTGGCTTGCCCGGTGTGGTGGAAGAAGTATTAAACGGTTGAGGGAGGCGAGTCAAGTGGCCAGCCGCCAGAGGCCACCACACCGCCTGCCACAGCCAGATGCCGACGTGTTATTCCGGCAAGGAATGAGTGACAGGCGCTGATGGCATTTTCTTAGACAGACTAGAAATTGACTTCAATGAAGCCGTTGAGAAAGCCGTGAACACTTGGGCTCAGCTTTGCGCTAGAAAACCGCCAGAATCGCTGCTGGAAAGCGTGCCTCAGACAACCAGGTCCTCGTGCTTACGAATAGGTTCTGTCGCTAGAAATAAATGGCCATGTTCTCAGGCGGTAGCGACTGTTTGCTTCAAGCGTCCCTAACCCATCCGTTGTCAGAATGTAAGCGAACATTGCACCACATGTCTGCCGAGTGCTACCCTCAGCTGTTAGTTGAAATGAAGTCCTTACCACGCGTGCGCGGGCAAACCTGAAGCGAGACATTGAACTCTGCCCAACCTTGGTGTACATATGAGCTGTGGTCGCTCGTTTTAGGCGGTGACGAAGCTATAAGAGCAAGACGATCATCAATACATACACCCGCGGTGGAAACAAGGTCCATGAATCTTGCAACGAGAATGGGTTCTAACGTATATTAAGGGGCCCCATATCGTTTGAATACTCACCGGACAGACTGTATGTTACCCCAAATTCCAAAGCACATCTCATGTAGAGTGCGACACTCTTAACTAACTTCGATTAAGATGCTATCCTGGATATCTACCCCCAAAGCCCGGGACAATTATGTCACGGTCTCTTTGGCAGCCTGGGTTACAGACCATGTGAGGAGGCTGCGGATACAGGTGGTTAAATAAACCCATCGGGCAAGAGAATAGATATAGGACGAAGCTAATACTAAGTAGGCAGAATCTCTGAAACGAGGCGATGAATATTTGATTGGTTCTATATAGCATTGTAGTCCCTTGTATGGGGCACTATTGTTTCCACGTGTTCACGTGATGACGGTAGATGCTATTTGCTTGGCAAACCTGCTCGTTGATAGTACCGTGGGATCGCCTTTATGAAATATCGCAGAGCGAGAGAACTTTGATACGCCCTCTAAGCACTCAGGTTGCCTGTATGTGAAAACAAGCGTCAGCAAGTGCAGAAGGAAAGGCTTTCCGCTTGTGGAGACAAATAACGAACCATACCATAGCCAGCCACCAGTTGATTCGCTTTGAAACCAACAAAGTTGACGAGCGCAAGCCGATTCATCATTACGGCCAGTCTACCAAGGGGTGCATCCGGGAGGCCAGTACGGGGGATCACCGCAGCCGGTCGACGCGCAAGAGCAGGGCACAGGACCGCGCTGGCGCTCAACGAGGCCAACTGCCTCGTCATGAGTCACTGAGGGAGCTGCGACAGCGAGTGCAGAGAAGACTGAGATGACGAAAACTTGAAGCTTCATAATGAAAAATTGAGTAAGGGAGAAGGCTGTCTTAGCGCTTAAGATGAGATGCAACCTAAGGCTAATGAGTAAAGATTGGATGGATTAAACACTCAGGAGATGGAGCGAAAACTCCTTGTTTTATAATTATGTCAACCTATTTATGCGCTCCGGATGTGTCGGATATAGTAGATAAACTTGTTCTCTCCTCGTGATTACTATGCAGTCTTGGCTAGCCATCGTTATATTAAACTCTGGTGGCACGACTCAAGTAATATCGTAGAGGACTGAAAGTCCTTGAACCCTTCAAGCATAACAGGGCCGGAATAAGTTGGATTGATCGGCAAAGAGATAATAGATTGACAGTGTATCACACCTCACATCATTCATGCTAGTGCTTGTCATAATCGTTTTGCTGACAGTGCATGTAGTTAGACCAGGTCTTCGGTTCCCAAATAAGCTTCGTTGGAAAATTAACCCAGGGTAAGTCCGCGGTTCGCATGGTACGTTGCGTTACGCTAAATTAACCTCTGATCTCCGTGCCTATGAATCAGATTCAAAGGAATGGCTTCTATACATCTCGATCAAGGTGAACTATTTACACAGAGAAGCATTTACACTACAATCCGTACTGCAAAGGCTGCCCCTTTCTCTTCGAGTGATGGGATCAGAGACGTCTATTCTGCCCCTGACTAAAGTTTTTAGTGCTTCATTAATGCTTGAAATAAGTAAATGAGAACGGAATACTCCGTTTTGTTAAACAAGCATTACAACTCAGCCACTTTGTACCTGGGAAAGGATTACTCCATAGGCTAGACACCGCATCAGACTGTCTCAACAAAATACGAAGGTGGCATATCAAATAACATATTGTGATAACGATCAAAATCACGGGTTTAGTCTGACAAACAAAGCCGCGGTCCGATCGCTTCGGATTACAGCAGACAATTTACGTTGATATCGCCGGATTTCCCAAGTATAAGAGAATGCATTCCCTTTGATGAGCCATTACATCATGTGCTATTCATGCATCATTCCACTCGTACATCCACTCAACCATCTAAACAGACATTCTTTTCTAAATCGCAGTCCACTAGCTACTACTTACAATCTATCATCATGCAATTCTTTAAGGCTATTCTCACCATCGGAATCGCGCTTGCTGTTCCCGTATTGGTAAGTTAGTAGGTTCTCAACTAATTCTCACTTTCTAACTTTATTACAAGGGCGCCGATGGCAGATGCGGGCAGTTGGGCGCTTGTGTGGCTGAAGGTACTCCGTACCGATGCACTCATGGATCATGTGTACAACGCCTCAACCAACCATGCGGGGTTTTCGGCGCACTTGTTTCTTGCCCACAATGATTGTGGTTCGGGTTTAAGACTCTGGAGCGAATCGCGGTATTTGCAAGTTCTATCCGGCTGGAAATATCTCAATGTATCTCTTTCAAGTAGATTTGTCTACTTTGATTGAAAATGTCAACAATTTTGCTTTGTCGCATTCGGCAGAATACAGTGATATTGCTTTTTCACACTGACCAGCCATGCGGCAACAAGAGCAGACACGTTGTGTTACGTGTCAAGTTCATAAATGTACGAAGGATCTCCCCAGCTTGATTCGGAGAAACCCGTCGGACTCACCCGCCGACCCCTACTGACTTGGCAACCAAGCAATGATCGCCTCACTTTTGAACTCTGGGTACTCCTTACCAATAAAAAACCAGTCTTTGGACCCGTCGGAACTCTGACAGGATGAACCGAGGCGTCGATATCAATTGACTTGATCAAGTGCGTAGATGAGAGTTTGACCTACTCCTTTGACCTGTCTACGACTGAACAATCTTTATCTTGACGGTTGTCTTTCAGCAGTGAGCTATGAATCCTCCGAAAAGACAATTTTTCGTGGCCAAGACAACCATTTATCCCAGTCAGACCCGAGGTGTTGAGAGATAATATCCAAGAGATAGGCACCGGCATCACCTATCTGCCATAAATCTCTAGCTAAATGTAAGATGGCAGCATAATGCGCCAGAACAGCGATTGCTTCCGGTACTCGCTGGGCCAACATCTCGGAAAAGTCCTCAGAAACCAGCAGGTTCCATGAAAAGACAATCTGGTACATATGCTTGGCTCGGGTGAACTTCCGCACCAGCATGTCGTCCATGGCAATCTGAATGAGCTCGACGGCCATACGACAAGTCTCTAAGGAGACCGCGGAAAGATTGTTTGAGGCACTCAGTAAGTCCAGGATACTATCACAATGATGACCACGACTCCTCAGACGGCTGAGCCCCAACCCCCAGGCTAGAAGAGGGCATAGCTCTGAATCTTTCAAGAGCGGCCACGCGCGATTGACAATCGTTTTGGCACCTCTATGAATTCGGAAGAAGTCGATGTAGGAGTCAATAAATGCGTTGAGGTCCTGGCCACGGAAAGCAAGGGCATCTATGTAGAGATGGCGGCCAAGAATAGAAGAGAAGAGCACCATTGGTACACACGTTGACTCGTCGATGCAAGCTTTCTCGGCGTTGAATAATGAGATGGCCCGCGTTTGCAGTTGAACTGCGTGTTCGAGATACTCGGAACTCTTCTCAGGTTCAACAAGCGACAGGTGTCGAGCAGACAAAGCGAGAACTTCGTGCAAGAGGTAGGGTGCCTCAACGCCGGTTTTCAAGGTCAGTTGTGTGCTCGGCTCTCGAAGACCGTCTTCGAGTTCCGGGATAGCGAGTGATAGGGAAAAGTGAATCAGTAACTTCATGTGGATCATGTTGACTGTCACATCCGCCAACAAGGACAATTGATTGTAACCATCTCCTGAACGCTGCGCTACGTAGGCCAAGTCGGGAGTTGGGATAAGCGCAACGCCTTGTCCTGTCGGCGACTGGGATGCGGAATCAAATTTCGGTGTTGTCGCTCCAGAAGAATTCGTAGGATCATCCGGCCTGGTTGAGCCCGCAGAGTTTTTAGGTTCCGTGCGTGACGGGAATATGCACTCCCGATCCACCATCGTACAGTTAACACATCTTGGCCGCGTCTCGTCACACTGTTGGTTTAGAAAGAAACCGCATCGCATCAGCACTCTGCGCTAACGAAGGGGTGGTAAAACAGTGAGACATATAGAAAGCACTGATTACAATACCTTCATATGGCGCTTTTTACACTCTGCACATCCCTTGCGGGACTTTTTATGAGAACGCCGGTACATCACTCGAATGTATAACACCAAGGCGAGGGGGTTTGTTGCTTCTGGCCGGTCGGGTCGGACGGCGGTAGGGGCGTTCGTGGAGACGTGATGATGGCTGGGCCAATTCGGTATCGAAAACAAAAACGATTTTTCGCAAGCAAGGCGTATGTGCTTGGAAGTAATCTGTTTGCCTAGATTGCCAATGTGCAAGTCTGGCGATAGCTGATTTGTAAAAATACATGTATTCGGGCACGGCCGACAATCACGAACTTTAGCAAACGCCTGAATGTCACTAGTAAGAGACCCCACGCAAAATCGTCATTTGTATGGATTGTGACCGTGCCCGGTGCTAGTAGTGACCAAGGCGCTCAACAGGAAACCTCGACTCAGTTTCCTATTCTTGAAGTGCGTGTATTCGGGGTTCCCCGAGCCAATGATATGCAACCGTTTACACTTACTCCACTATTGGATACGTGTATTCGCATTAACATCGGCTTGTCTTTATTTACATCTCCTTGTTAGACAGTAGCAACCAATACGCGTGTTGACCTATGATGTCAAGTTGTTGAGAAAGCTTTGAGGCAGATATGTACTCAATATCCAAAGACAACTATATAAATGCCTTTGGAAAGTCTTTAGAATGTAGCCAGACAGAGAGCCATAAGATCGTCAGGTGATATCTTGTCTTAACTGAACTGCTTCCAGGAGACTAGTTGTCACGCCGCCTCAATCATCATGAAAATCTCAAATCTATCTTTGGGAGTCTTCAGCGTCATCAAGGTCGCGGGAGCCCTTAATTGCAAATGTGTAAGTACTCAACGAAGCCAAAGAATCGCTAGAAACGCTTCGCTCTCATATCTACTAACACTATGTAAAGGCCCCGGGTGATCCTTGTTGGCCTTCAAATGAAGCTTGGGCGTCGTTGAACGACACAATCTCCGGACAGCTCTTGAAGACAGTTCTTCCTGCTTCGGTCTGCTATAAAGACCAGCCAAACTATGATGCAGCCGCGTGCGAAACTGTCATTGCAAAGTGGACCACACCGACTTTCCATTCTTCGAATCCCGTTAGCGTCCATTCCCCTTGGTTCGCAAACAACAGCTGCAACCCGATCTACGAGAATGGAACCAGTACAGCCGGAGATGCGTTGGCAGGCTCCAGAGGGTGTACTATGGGTCGATACCCTGCATACTCTGTTAATGTGACTAGAGCCGAAGACGTCCAAGCCGCTATCAGGTTCGCCGTTGAGAACAACATACGGTTGAACGTGAAAAACACTGGTCATAATGGAGCCAAGTGAGTTCCCTAAACTGAGCGAAATGTGCATAGCTTCTAACCAACCACGTTTCTACGTAGGAGTACCGCGTACGGAAGCTTGTCGTAAGTAATGCGTTCCCCAGGTCAATCACATATGTCTTCTAACGAGCGTTTCAAGTATTTGGACACATAACCTAAAGCACCATGAATTTCATCAAGAATTTTCGCTGGTCTGCAGTCCTGGAAACTACAGTAGGAATTCGTCTCAGATGGCGATTACCTTCGGTGCTGGTATCCAGGACGACGAAGCCTTTCAGACTGCTGCTAAATATGGAGCTGCTGTGGTTGGAGGAACCAATACAGTATGTGACTCATACAAGGGGTAAAATAAAGCTAGAAGAAACTTTCAGACTAACTAGAAGTAGGACGTTGGTCTAGTAGGATGGGCAACCGCTGGCGGCCATGGCTGGATGACCAGCGAGTACGGCATGGGTGCCGACAGCATCATCGAAGCTACCGTTGTTACCCCTGCTGGTGATATTATCAAAGCCAACGATTGTCAGAACTCAGATATTTTCTGGGCCGTTCGCGGTGGTGGCGGTGGTACTTTCGGTGTCATCACGGAGCTAACCGTCAAAGCCCACCCCATGCCGCAGGCAACTGTCTGGACAATCAACGTCACGAAGAGCGAGAACAGTAGCGTTAAGGCATGGTGGTCCCTTATTTCGGAACTTCACACTCAGCTTCCGGCCCTCAAGGCGGGCGGCTTCCAAGGTTTCTACACCATCGGAGGCCCTCCTTCCTACGATTCCCTTACGTTCTTCGGTTTCTTTTTTCTTTACAACAAACCTAACGGAACGGCGGAGGCACTTGTAAAGCCGGTAGTGTCTCTCCTCAACAATGCTCGTTCGACGGCCATCTATAATTCAAACATAAACTGGTCTCGTGATTGGATTAGCGTCTACAACTCTCTACCGATGGCAGCACTCGGTGGTGCAGGAGGCGGAGGCGGCGCTACAGCCTCTAGACTGCTACCTGCAACGTCGCTCACTAACGACACGCAGAAATTCGCCGAGGTTCTCCAAGCCGTCGGACCTCGTCCAGAAGGACCAACTGTGAGTTATCTGGAGTTTTAGTCGTGCATGCAGTAGACCGGCTGACTGACGACGTTGATTTTCGCACAGGGTGGTATCTCTAATCCTACCATCGCTGGCGGGATGATTGCTAGCAATGTTTCTGTTGATAACGCTCTCAACCCTGCGTGGAGAGAAGCCGTGGTGCACTTCTATGTCACCAGGAGTTGGGATGATGCAATGCCGTATCCACAGGTTTCGTATGTCCTCGATGACATGACGGATCGGGTTGGTGGTGCTCTCCGCAGTCTCGCTCCCGACTCCGGCGCTTACATCAACGAGGTATGGACTGAAGCCAAGGTAGTTGTACACATGTTGAGCTTGAGTATACTAACACACTACCTAGGCCGATACGCGTGAACCCAACTGGCAAAAGACATTCTGGGGTCCCAACTATGATCGCCTGCGGGAGATCAAGAAGAAGTATGACCCCGAATCTCTCCAGTGGTGTCACCGATGCGTCGGAAGTGAGGATTGGATCGAGCTCATGGATGGCCGGTTATGTCGCGCCTCTAGCGAGTAAGGCCCTGGCCAATTTCTTTGTTGCTGAAGGATTAGGGTCTTCATAACTATCGAGCCTGTTATGAAGGCCATAAATTACGGCACGTGACATAGCCTGCTTGATGTCCAACCGCTTAGGGGGGCAATGAGTTTTACGCACAGCCTTAGTTAATACATATTGAGGAAGTGACGTCACAATTCTGCGAAAAGATCCTAAAACCCTGCGGTGTCTCTTAGTAAAGTTCCCAAGGACATTCAAATACATTCGCTAGAAGTCTTGCTATCAACCTAGAAAGCCTCAGGACGCTCTTGCTCCCCGCTTCGTGATCTTCCACAACATGCGCTAAGTATAGCTCCTCTTTAATAACGAGGAATAAGAAATTTGTTTTTACCCGATCCTAGCCGTATTTGTGAGGAGGTATAAAGGTTCCCGATTGCCCGGATACCCGGATACCCGGACCTCCATTTCGGTTGTCTTGCACCGAACCTGCTGACCAAATTTTTCCTCTACACCACCATGGCGCAAAATCCAGGCTTCATGGAGTCCTCCGACTTGGCGTCGTTGCAATCCCGCAGGAGGACACGCTCTTCTCTAGCATGTCTCCAATGCCGATCGAAGCATCTGAAGTGTGACGGTAGACGACCGCAGTGTAGCCGCTGTGCTGCATTCACCATTGAATGTCATTATCCGGCATCCCGGCGAGGCGGGTTGAGCCGTGCAGCTTTAGCTGAGCGACGTAACCGACTTGCTACAGTGGCAAACGGGGTTCCGTTCAGCGACAGTTCTACACCACCTCAGATGTCAGTAGGTGTAGCGAACGGACAAAGCTCTCAGCAGCTGATTTCTATACCCGATGCCAACGGCTTGGACACCCATCATAATCCACTAAGTAACATCACAATCAACCTTGGAGTACCTGACCAGGCAGTATTTTCTATATCCCACGGGCAAATCGATAACATCGAGAACGATCCTTTGATCGACTCGTACTACCGAAACTTTCATACATTTCATCCTTTCCTCCTGCCACGGAAACACTTGATACGTCTGGATCAGGTTTCTAGAAGACAAATCAACGTCAAGCCACTTATTGCAGCCATGCGCCTCGTTGGCCATATTTATGACGCCCGCGAATGGTCTATCACGCTGAAAGAATACACCGAATCTTGCATTTCGCAACTTCCACCATCAGAACCGGTCCAAGTTCAATGTCGACTTTTGTATTCAATTGCATTGTTTTGGCATAACTTCAAGGTTGAGGCGAAACGAGAAATGGATACTGCGGCCAGACTTGCCGTTGAGCAAAAGATGTATCGGAAAGAATTTGCAGTAGACCACGGAGGTGACGATCCTGTATTAACGGAGTGCTGGAGACGGACCTGGTGGATGCTGTTCATCATCGACGCCTACTATACGGGAACCCTTGGCACAATGAATTTCGCGGTATTTGATGTAGAAGCCACTGTCGAGTTGCCTTGCGAAGAGGCACAATATGATTCGGGGGTGAGTTTCCAAATATCGTTCTATATCCTGACTTAGCTCACTTGTGTCGCAAAGTCGCTTACATGGCAAAGGTGATCCCTGAACCACAGACTATGGAGGATTTTGACTCGCGAGAATTCGCATCTGAAGGAACATCGTTCTCCTCCTTTACCTACCTAATCGGTGCAGTGCGATGCGCAGCTTTGGCGATATCCAGCACTCCGAAATCTGCAACAAAAGAAGACTCGGCGCATGTGATCCAATCTGCAGACTCAGTCCTTGATGGTTGGCTTCTTCTATTGCCGAAGGATGACAAACCAGTCATGACAACAGTTGGAGAGATTGACGAGCTTATGTTTCAGGCTCACATGGTAATTCATGTGTACGCACTTCCCCTGGGCTACCCAGACACGAGAGTATATCTCAGACTTACATCAACAACAGGGCAGCCATCGGTCTGCACAGGCCGCTGTCGGATCTTCGATTCAACCCTATAGAGGATGTGTCGAGCTGCGCCCGAGACCCGCCTCTTGAGAACCCAAAACGGATCTCATGAATGTGCACACCATTCGAGTACTCCGATCCGTCGAGGCACAAATACAGCTCTTGGCACTGCCTGTCCGACCATTTCACCATACACCCTTTACAACATGCATGTTAAGCGAAGCAGCTCTCGCTCTTCTGTCAGCTTGCAACTATCTCCTGAAAGGAAAAAAGTTGGCAATAGCAAGAGACCAAATTCGGTTGACCATCGGTTGTCTTAAAGCGCTTGGCGAGATCTGGCCTAGGACGGCAAAGAATGTTGCGGAAATACAGACAATTGCACGTCATGTACTGGGATTAAAAGCACAATCTTTCATCGTCAGTAACCTCGCTAACTCTAATGGCTTCCAGAGTCCTTATGGCGGGGAGAACCAGTCCAGCACTAGGTCTGAGGCGGAGGCCTCCAGCAGCGGTGGCGAGGGTTTGGTTTCCTTGGGTTCTATGGATGATGTCTGTGGGTGGTACAACCTGGAGGACATGGGATCAGATCTTGCTCAATGGATTGGCAGTGTCGATTCAAACACGAGATAGGCTTTTGTTATATTTGTGGTCTAGAAGAGACGATGATCTGGCTGTAAAATCCAAACTTGTTAGATTTATAACTGTGCTCTGCGCGCCTCATTGCGTAGAACTATGGTAAGAGAGCATGGCCTTCTGTTAAAAGATGCATACTATGTGGATTACCTAAAAACTACTCGTTTGCTGTCACGGAAATGCAAATGTAACTGAATATCAGCCTACGGATACTAAGGTCAGGTAAAACTCTAATCAGCGAGTTAAGATATGATCATTTTGACAACCAACGCTTATGATAGAATTTTCTCAAGTTTATCACAAGGTTGTGGGTCATTGAAATACTAAAAGTGTGGAATCGTCCTAATCACTAAGTGTCCGTCTTCGAACACGACATCATTGATCCGACTGGTAATTTCGTCCATGGCCATCAATTTAACCATGATCTCCCTCCTTCGAAAATTTCTCTCATGAAAGAGTTCTTCGACCATATGTCATCTTGCCTGAAGTTATGTTATAGTTCACTAAGTAAAGCTTCAAATTGGCAAGAATTCCGGAGCTTAGGGAGCGGGGAATACTATCCAGGTCTATTTCGGCCTAATCCTGCGGGGTTTGAAAGGTTCGCTAGAGTTGCGCTAAATGATTGGATAGTGTTTCCGGAATTTTACCCTCTTCTTAAGCTTATCAAAACTCTCGACGGCAATATTTCAGAGAGCGACTGGGTCAGCGACCACGTTGATCCCATTGCCTGCAAAAGACTCATCAATACACCACGTTATAAGGTAAGGTTGAACGTATTAGAATGAACGTCAACTAAGGATAAAAACGCACCAATCAGCTCTTCGAAATAGTTGGCTGCGCAAGGTGAAATACAGTGATATCGCGTATTTCGACCTAATATCTGCGTGGACTCGTTGACTCTCAATGATGCGTAGGAGGGAAGAAATCTCAGGCTTGGCCGAAGTGGTAAAAAGTGGTGTCAAAGAAAAGGAGGCCGATCACATGGCCGGCCGCCAGAGGCCGCCACACAACTTGCCACAGCCCGATTCTAACGTGTTCATCCGGCAGAAAGCCTCTGCTCCAAGTCCACCTTTTTTGGCGAGAAAATCCACTTGGAAGCTCTTTCGGGACGCAAGCGGAAGCTCGCCCTCATTTGTCTCGTCAAAAGCCCATCAAGCTGCTTGAGAAGATCTTCGGCAATTAGGCTTAAAGATACCCACGGAATGGGTACCCATGGGTAACCATTGCGCACGGGTCACAAATACCCATATTCCCATGCAGGCTTGTAAGTCTACCACGTTGTACAACTATACGGAAAAAGACCAAATATTGCAAAAAAGACAGGGGAAGGAATACAGAAAATAACTGTAAGATCATATAGTTTTACAAGAGTTAATCTGTAGATTAGTCTTCTGTTTACCTTCAAAATGATCTGCACTATCGATTTTCTAAGTATCAAAAGCTGGGCGTGGGTATTTTTAAGCCTATCGGCAATGCACTCGATTCCGAAACTATTGGTTTACATTAGTAATTGAATAATGAAGTAATTGCGTCTATCGGAACAAGCTTCAACGTAGCCACAACCAGCTACCTAACTAATACAACAACGCACAACATCATAGGTTATCATCTCTGGCGTTTTTTGTCTACTGACACTTGACGATTATGCTTGTTTTGGCTATTGAGACTGTCTATCATTGGCGTTGCAGATGAAACAAAACGTCAATTTCTTTTACCTTACGGCGGTAAATCAGCCACTAGATCTACCTGCACATTAAGTATAACACGTTGAACTGTTTACAGTTGTAGACGTGGATGACAAGTGGCGCCAGACGTTGTCCATCGCCGATGTAGCCGTCCTAATAACCGTTTCCTTCGTCGTCGCTCCAATGTGTGGCGTGCTAACCACACGCCCAGTATCCCACAACTCCTCGTACTTCTGCGCCGTTGGTGGCTCCTCCTCGTGACAGTCCAAGCCTGCTCCAAAGATACGACCCTCCTTCGGGACCGCAGTCAAAGCTGTCTCGTCAACAATACCTCCACGCGCAACGTTGATGAGAATCGCGCCTGGCCTCATCGCCATCATGTGCTTCAAACCAATGAGCCCCTTGGTTTCTGAGTTGAGAAGAATATGCAACGTCAATACATCCACGTGTGGGAGCATCTCCTCAAACCTCTGCACTCTGGTGTGCTCGATGTTGCTCCAAGCGTCGACCGGTGCAAAGGGGTCATATGCCCACACCCGGTCACCAAAGGCTCCGCGGAAAATTTCCGCGACGGCAGTGCCAATAGCGCCCATTCCCAATATTCCAATAGCCTTTCCGCTTAGGGTAATGCCCATACAGTGCTCCTTTCTAACCTCCTTGCCGGCGGCCTGACCGACTGAAATGCTGCCAAGCTGCCGCGCGACGGCCATCGTGAGAGCAAGGACTAGCTCAGCAACCGACTGAGCGTTCACGCCGGGTGTGTTGCAAATAGCAATTCTTCTTGCATCGGCAGCGTCTTTGTCAATGATGTCAATACCGGTTCCCTGCTTGCCGATGGCGCGGAGCCTGCGCGCTGATAAGATATCCTCAGCAGTGATCGTCTTTTCGCGGACAAGGATTGCGTCGGCGTTGTTGTGCCAATTGGTGATTTCTGGATCGGTTGGAAGAACAGTATGGAATAGAGTTTGGCGATATTTGATTGACTCTTCAGGGAAGTTTTCAAGAAGGTACATGGCGGGTTTCTTGCTGTTATTCACGAATGGTTCGGTGCTCGCCTCTTTGGGCGAGTCAATGATTGATGGAGCCATTTCAACGAAGCAAAGAACGTAGTATGAATTTCAAAGAGAAGTCTAGTAGAGTGGAGTTGATAAAATGTCGTAGCGAGAGTGGCAAACGGCTTGGTGCTGGTGTAACTGATGAGTGAAGGCCTCTTCAGTGCTCAACCTCATTCTTAATATGTACAAAATCAATGAGCTCATGTTTCATTCCATATCTTCCTCGAGACCGCTAGCCTCGGTTGTCATTTTCGTTCAATTTCTGTTGATATCCCCAAGTTCGAAACAGGCCCGATTCCGGAGACTATCCCTTGTTTGGTTCATTAACCTACGGAGCGGAAACGAAATCCGAATGTCGTTGAGTCACTCCGCTTTTATTCCTCGGCAACAAGACAGCAACTAACGTCAGTCAATCTTGTTTGCCACCTCCATCTGCGCCTAAACCTAAAACCGTTGAGGTGTCGGGTTGCTGATGTGCTTAATCAATAACACTGTCTTTCTTGTGTGTACCTGCTCTTGGAGCTTCGCCCTGTCGCACGACCCGGGAGCACTGGGGGTTACTCTGCTCGCTTGTTCACTCTTGGTGACTTGACTCACCTAAGTAAGGAATGAGGCGGCCTCAACGTCGGAGATACCGTGCCGTGAGGGTCAAGTGGCACCAAATGTGAGAGCAGCTTACTTAGGTAGCTAGATCCATCCTCTCAATGTACTCAATATGTAAACACGCCAAGTGACTGAACCGAGAATATCATGACGAATGACACTCACAAGTCCACGGGGGCTTCAGTTCGCAGAGGGTTGCCAAGCCCTTGGTAGGGTGCGGCCTTCAATCCCGTGGTTCAGCTGCGACCACCATCACTGGCTTGCCTTCTGCGGAGATCTGGGGTATTTGCGGCGAACCGCAGTGGCCATAGTCTGTTCTCCATGGGGTTAGAACTTGAGTGCGTGGGTAGTTGGTCAAAAGCAAGTGGATACAGCTCGAGACAATCTGTTAAAAGCCAGTTGAGATCACATCCGTTCGAACGAACTCCAAGAACAAACTGGAATACATCTTCCAAGCTTGTTTTCCTACTTACCTTTGTTAATCTGCAAGTTCAATCAGGACCACGCAGCGCACTATGGCTGGAAATATCCCCAACCACGTTCAGGCGATTGCTGAGACGGAGCAACACACAGTCCACGACTTGAAAGAGAATGCGTCTGTAGAGTTGGCCATTGATTCCGACGAGGAAAAAGCCGTCGTGAAGAAGATCGATCGGGTTATCCTCCCCATCATGGCAATCGTCTATTTCTTCCAATGTGAGTCCGACATTGAGTGGTCACTTCGTCCCAGATCCGAGCTAAGTGTCTCTTCCTTCAGACCTTGACAAGCAGAGTATCAACTATGCCGCGGTGTTTGGACTTTCCGAAGACCTGAAGCTCACCGGTTCCGAATTCTCGTGGTGTGTCTCACTTTTCTACTTTGGCCAACTTTGTTCCGAATATCCGGCGGCGTACCTGATGAGCCGATTGCCCATCATTCGCTTCGTTGGTGTCACAATGTCAGTACCTTCCTCCCCTGATCAGTTTGAACATTACATCTTCTGACCGGAACTCGGTGTGCAGTGTGCTTTGGGGTGCTGTGGAGATGTGCTTAGGAGCCTCACAAAACTTCGCGAGCTTAGGAGCTATTCGCTTCCTGCTGGGGTTTACAGAGGGCGCCGTTTCGCCTTCTTTCATGATTCTCACGAGCAACTAGTACAAGAGAAGTGAGCATCCAGTGCGGATTGCGTGAGTTTCATCTTTTGACCTACTCTTTTGAACTCTCAACTGATCACCACATTCCGGGTTGATAGGACGTGGGTTTCAATGTTTGGCGTATCCCAAATCGTCGGTGCTCTCTTGATGTATGGCATTGGCAGCGGCGTACATACGATCGCAACTTGGAGGGTTCTGTTTATGGTTTGCGGAGGTTGCACAATCGCTGCTGGTATCCTCTTCATCTTTGCCATGCCGGGTGACACCAAGAACGCATGGTTCCTCAACGAACGTGAGCGTTACGTGGCTACCCAGCGTCTAGCTCTCGATCGAGCCACCCGAGACCGCGCCCATTTCGACATGACTCAGGCAAAGGAAGCCCTGAAAGATCCGCGAACCGCGCTCTACGCTTTGATGGCTTTATTCATCACTCTTCCCACACCCATCGTAAAGGTAAGCCGACCTTTGACGAGACCGCAACGCGACATAAAAACATCTACAAATGTTCTAACCACTGTATAAACCAGTTCTCGTCTCTCGTGATCAACGGATCCGGGTATTCTAAGTTCGAGACCATGTTAGTCGGTCTGCCCAGTGGCGCCATCGCCTTTATTCTAGTCTGGATTGGCGGTCTAGGACCCCGTTTCTTTCCTAACACGCGCTGCTTTTTTGGTATATTCCTTGCCGGTGTACCTTTGCTGGGTAGCCTGCTGCTTTTGGTCTTGCCCGCCAACCTCAAATGGGGCATTGTTGCAAGTACCTGGCTTGCGGGTAGCACCGCCCCTCCTCTCGGCCAGGTTGTCGGGTTAATGGCATCCAACGTCAAGGGAAACACAAAGAAGTCCGTGGTGAGCGCTGTTTTCTTCATCTTCTACTGCGTCGGTTGCATTGTTGGCCCACAGCTCTGGCAGCAACAGGACGCCCCTCGCTATACCAAAGGCTGCATCACCAGTGTTGTGAGCTTCTGTTGTCTCATTGTGGCGCTTCTCGTTCACTACTTTACCTCCAAATTCTCGAACAAGAAGCGAGATGAGATTGTTGCTCAGTTTGGCGATAACGACGATGCTGGCCTGGATCCTGATTCGGATCTGACGGAACGCCAAGACAAGGGCTTCAGATACACTCATTGAATTATGGAAAACTCGTGGATTGCTTTCTAAAGACCTTTGAGCATGGTTAACTCTGTGGCCGAGAGAACTTAGTCTGATTTGAGGGGTATGGCATGTATTAGCAAACGAAGATCGATGTCGAGGTAATGAGAACCTACTGTACCTTGAGGAAGTTCACTCGCATAGTCTTGATCTTCATGTGAAGGTTCTTAGCATTGAAGCCCCCAACAGAGCAATGCTCTTATGCTCAGCTACCTCATAGTGCTTCTCTGAACGCGGCAACGAGATAATCGGTTATGCGCAAGAATATGAATTGGGGGGCGGGGGTCGAATTTAATCATTGAGTACAATCCAGTGGCTTCTTATAAATAGGGTTTCATGAGAACCCCCCCAGTTCTGCACGTTTGACAAGTTCTTTTTTAGATTTGCGTTGAACTTGGCTGAGATTGATGATCCTATACTAATAAAACGACCTACTCGAGCAAAAGCGCTAATGGGCCACTCCGGTTGCCTACTAGTTGCTGATATATTGCAAGTTTGCCTTTTTGGTCCTCTACAAATGCCACCTCTGCCATCCATTAACTTCCCATATATCTGTTTTGCTGCTTCAAAGTGACTCTACTCAACTGACTTTGTTGTTAAAGGCTGCAGAAATATCTTCGCGTTCAAGTTCGCTTTTGCCCTGGAAACAGTAACCTCAAGGTTTGAGCCATAATTCTTGCTCAATATCGATTGTTTTGCCGCAGTGAGAAATATGACCACTCTGCACAAAACACGAGAATAATTATTGCAGTAGGGTCGGACTTCTGCTCATGGTGCAGAAATGTTCCCAGTTGCTCCAAGCCTTGTCCTTTGAGAACATACATACAAATGCAACCCCTTTCTCATCATACTTGTAATTGTCAAATGGGGGCGGCGAGCCTCGGCAGCGGTAAATGCTCCCGCACGTTGGCGTTGAGGTGGTATGTCTGGGGGACTCACTGCGGCTTCAATCTCCGTGGTCCATCTCATTCAGCATCCACAACAGTCCCACTGCCCAGATACGGATTCCGGGGCCGCTAGTCAACCCGGAAAGAACCAGCGAACAATTGAGGAATGATTTTACCTTCGCGTGGGGAACAGAGTTGCTTGGCGTTGAATGCGTTGTTGTGAAGATGAACAACTAGCATTGACGTTTCCCAATGCGACCGCTTGGAAAATATATCGACGTCACCATCAGTTCTTTTTTCTTCAAGTAGATTACAAGCCACAAACTCCATCCCCTGCAATCAGATATGACTTCCCAGACCCCAACCGAGACTCCCAAGCCCGAGGCGCAGACGGCCACGAAACACATTGCGCCAAACAATCTGCTATCATTAGCTTCTCAGGGAAAAATCTGCACGGCTTTTGGAATCAAGATCATTCCTGGTGGAGAGATTGTGCATATTGCAAAATCGGCCGGCTATGATTCTCTGTTCATCGACCTCGAACACACCACGCTTACTATCCCCGATGCTGGTCAGCTTTGCATCACTGCAAACTCGGCCGGTCTCACCCCGTTCGTCAGAGTAACGTTGGTCCCATACTTTTCGTCATACCCCACATTTCGGCATACCAAAAACGATAGCATCTTGAGGT